>BPLR01013277.1:0-21313 GCA_021605095.1 Caerostris extrusa | reverse complement strand
TATTGCTGTGAATCGAATCATATGATATCTGTTGGAATGATAATTATTTTTGTCAATTTCTGTATTAAATTTACAAATTACATGATAATACGTCATGAGAAATTCGGTATTTGTTTGCTTTAAGTTGGGACATTAGCCGTATTAGTGCATCAGATTAATTTAATTAGTTTAAATCTTCTTTTTATATCTTTTTTGAACAAGACGAAAAAGATTGTTTTCCTAATGCAACTGGCAAACACTTAGAGAGTTCTCTTGATGCCTTAAGGCAAGCGCTGCACAGACGTTACTCACTTAGCACTATCCAAGAGGTGCGTGTAGCTTAAAGATAAGCTACGAACGCGGAATATGAATACCCTCGCAACGATGTACGAACATGTTAGACCGGACCTACGGTTTAAAGTGGATTCCGAACCGCTATGTACATCCAAGGCACCGCCGGGACTCGAACCCGAAATCTGTGGCGTCGAGGACCAGAGCTGTAGTCACTCAGCTATCAGGCCCGAAATGAAAGCTATTTCAGATATTTTGTCCCTTATTTGTGTGCTGATAAGTAAATGTTTTTAATTCAAATATTTAGCACATTCAGCTTTTATATGGTGTACCTCTTAAAGCTGCTATTATAAACAAGCTCCTTATACACCAAATGTCCTAATAACATACTCTGCTGTGTTCACTCCATGCCTAACAGCAATACATTTTATTGTGTTCATTCCCGGCATAGTCTTGATGAAAGTATTTCATGCAGATTTCGAACGATATTTCTTTTGATTCTGGGGGGTCCGATGTACTATTAACCTTGGTCTTGTTAGAGTAATAAATGTAATTCTGTTGCTTTCTAATATCATATTTGGGTTTATGAAATAAAAGAATTTTGATGCTGACAAATATTCTGATCTCAAAACAAATACTTCGTGTACAACAAACTGACTTCATTTAATGACAGAGAGATCTATGACATTTTCACTGTTTACGAATTACTTACTACAACCAGGAAACGACGCCTAATGCAATGAGTCGCATGAGTGCCCATGTCCATGAGAAGGGGCTATAACTCATTACAGACGTTATGAGCCCCACGGCGCGATATAGTTATTACATCTCGCGAAAGCCGTTCATCAATGAAATATGAACGCTGAAGCAGCGGTATTCCGTCGCGATTCAAATGGATCGATTCTAACGGAACGATTCGGATACCTCCGATTCAACTGACTGAAATCTGTTGAATCAGCGATCGATGAGTGCTTGTCAGTCGTCGTTCGAGTTTTGGAGGTTAATTGTTGTCGCTTTCGTTGTATTCGGTTCAGATCTAGTAAGATTTAGAGGTTCTCGAAGAAATATTTATTCGTGAACCGGTTCTTTGTTTCCAAATTCGAATGAGACGAAATGTTGTTGTTATTTTTCGATCAAACTAATTGGATACAATCGAATCGTATGAAATCTGTTGAAAAAAATAATTTTTTCAATATACCTGTGTTGAATTTACAAATAGTATGAAAATACACCATGAGAAAGTTAATATTTATTTGGTTTGGTTTATCTCTCTGCAGCCATTTTGTGCACACTTTGCACTAATTAGACCATAACCTACGGTTTAAAGTTGATTCCGAACAACTACAAACATCCATGCACATTCAGGGGCTCGAACCCGAAACATGTGGCACAGAGCGCCAGAGCGCTAGTCACTCGACCATTAGGTACTTGCATTTGTTGTAGACACTGTTTTAAAAACGAGTCGGACAAGAGGATGGGAGGTTTTTCGGTTTTACTCCCATACGATACGGAAATGCGGAGTAGTTCCTCCTACAAAGTCTACCCGGAAAGTATTGCCTTCCTTCTTCAGCGACTCGGAGGCAAGTCAGACTTCTACCTACGAGTGCTCCATCACAACATAAATTGTTCTTCCTTTCCCTCTTTCAATGAGCCCACACGGGTTCATGAGTTACTATAGATACTGTTTTAAAAACGAGTAGGACTAGCTGGTGGAAGTTTTCCGGGTTTTCTCCCATATAAAATACAAATGCGTGGTAGTTCTACCTAAGGTCCTCTCGTAAGACACTGTCCACCTTTATTAGTTATCTCTGTTGTATATATGGAGGCAAGTCAGACTTCTACCAACGGGTGCTCATCACAACAGAAGATGCTCCCCACCTCCTCTTTTCCTCTCTGGCTAATGGACTTGATCTGCATGCTGCTGTCTACCAAGTGGAATATGGCAATAACAACAACAAAAAATAATAAAAAACCGGATTTTGAACCAGGTTTCTTGTTTCCCAGACTTTTAATGTAATATGTATAGTTCTGATATTTTATTATATAAATCGGATATTTGTGTTTATAAAATTATAGAATTTTGACACTAACAGATATTCTGATCCCAAAACAAGTATTTCCGTACAGCAAACGGACTTCATTTAATGACAGAGAGAGATTTCTATGACATTTTCACTGTTTACGAACTACTTACTAAAACCAGGAAACGGCGCCTGATGCAATGAGTCGCACGAGTGCCCGTGTCCATGAGAAGCAGCCATAACTCATTACAGACGTTATGAGCCCCACGGCACGGTATATTATATCTCGCGAAAGTCGTTCATCTCTGTAATATGAAGGCTGAACCAGCGGCATTCCGTCTCGATTCAAATTGATCGATTCAGATGGAGAGAACTAACGGAAAGATTCGGATTCCTCAGATTCAAGTGACGGAAATCTGTTGAATCAGCGATCAATGGGTGCTTTGTGAGTCGTCGTTCGAGTTTTCAGTTGGGGGTTAATTGTTGTCGATTTCGTCCTGTTGTTCGGTTGAGATCTCATTAAGATTTATGGGTTCTCCAGGAAATATTTATTCGTGAACCATCTTTGTTTCGAGTTTCGAATGAGACGCAATGTTGCCGTTCACTATTTTTTCGATTCAAACTAATTGCACACAGGGAATCGAACTCCTGAAAAGATTAATTTTTTGTCAATATCTGTATGGAATTTGCTAATTCTATGAAAATACGCCATGAGACAGTTATTATTGATTTGGTTTGTCTCTCTGCGGCCATTTTGTGCACACTTTTCGCTAATTAGACAAGAAACTACTAAAAATCTTTTAATTGTTTATAACTCGTTTTTTTTATATCTGCTTTTGAAAACTCTTTCTATACGTAAATAATTTCAATCTAAAAGTAGATCAAAATATTCATGAATTTTATTATGGATCATTGTGCAAGTTTGCTAATTCCCAATATCATTATGATAGGGAATGAAATTGTTTAAGAAGAATACATTGTCATTGCATTTATTTACAACTAAAAATATAATGAAAACCTTTTTATTTGATGAACTGATACCTGTTGAAATAAAGTTTACCTTGTAGTCAACTGTATAACTAATTTATATTTTTCCTTTTTTTTTAAGCCATTAGATCAAAATCAAACTAAATTTACAAAATATTCTTTTAATGTTTTATCACTTTTTATATCTACTCTTATCTGCTCTATACTTTTAGAAAGAGTTCTTTCTAAAAGTAAATAATTTCAATCTAAAAGCACAACGTAAATTTCCACGAATTATATTGTGATTCAATGCGTACGTTTTACTTATTCCTCAATATCGCTGTGATCGGGAATGAAATTATTTCAGAATAAGACACTGGCATCTGTATTTATTTACAATTAAAAAAAATAAGAACTTTTTTTTTATGAAATGATGACTGGTTGAAATAAAGATTTCCGTGTAGTCAATAGAACTGAAATATATTTTTCATTTGTAAAATCTTTTATCTCAAAATCCCTTAACTAAATTTTTAAAAAATGCTCTTTAATTTACTATCACTCTTTTTTTTATATCTGCTTTTTTAAAAACACTTTCTAAAAAAGAAAATAATTTCATTCTAAAAAATCACAACGTAAATTTCCACGAATTTTATTACTTAGTAAAAACTCTTTTTTAAATCTTAAAATTCTATTCGATATCCTGAGAAACTTCCAGAAGTTAAACACTACAAAACTTATTCTCCCGAAAAAATAGGCAACCAAATTACAAAACTGTTTTCACCCTGTTCGATGTTTATACTTACTCGGGAAAAAATACAGCATAAAGCTTTTATTGTCAAGGAAACTAAATAATAAAGGCGAGAAGCTCTCTCTCTCATAAAAATAAATGGTTTTCCTCCATCCAAAACCAATCTCCTTTCCTAAGAAAATCTTGAAATGAAAAACTGTTCGAATAGCAACTCCAAATTTATTTTGTCTGGTCCAAGCTATACAGTGCACATCCCAGAGGATGAAGCCTCAGCGCTATTCTGTAGTGATAACAAGGAAAAAGAGCATTCATAGCATTTGTGTGATATTTATAAGGTTCTAAGGAACATGTTGAAAATAGTTTTGTGAACAAGGAGCTCTTATAATGTATTCCATAATACAGTGCATTTTTTTACTTTAAAGAATATGTGATCTATCGGAGTCTGAAGGAATTAAGTTAAAAGTTATGAGGATCATGTTTTGGGTAAAAAGATCTTTAGATCTGGAATTTTCTTTAAGATATCGATTTTAATGTGAAATACAATAATATTTATGAAAATATATTTATTTTTTATGTATGAAAGGATTCACATCGAAAGCACTGTGTGTTTTGGGTGATATTTTAAAGTTTTTGATATATTTATCTATTTGATATTAATACATTGTCCTTTTTCCTTTATTTATTAAGAAAAGATGAAATTAACAATTGCTTTTATTAACTTTTGTTTTATTTTCCATGAATTTTATTATTATTGAATTTTATTATAAATTCATTGAGAAGTTTATTTTTCCTAATATCCCTATGATATGGAATGAAACTATTTTTAAGAATAAGACATTGTCATTATATTTATTTACAATTAAAAAAATTATGACAATTTTTTTTTGATGAAAACAGGATAATTGTTGAAAACTAAAGATTTACATGAAGACATTTGTATAACTGAACTATATTTTTCATTTTTGAAAACCTGGTTAGATCAAAAATCACTTAACTAAATTTACGTAATGCTCCTAAATTTTTGATCAACTTTTTTATTTATTTTCTGCTTATTTGAAAAAACTCATTCATAAAAAAATTCAATAGTCTCAATCTTAAAATACGACGTAACAAAAAAATTTTATACAAAAAGACAGATGTAACAGACAATTTTTTTGATCAAATAAAGAAATTAACCTGACAATCAACTTACTTTTACAATTAAAAAAAAAAAAAAATTAAAACGGATGTTTTTAATTTTTGAAACTTTTGAAATACCCTTTTAGATCAAAATCACTTAAATAAATTTGCAAAACATTCTTTTAATTTTTTTTTTTTATCTGTTTGTTAAAAGTAAATAATTTCAATCTAAAAAATTTTCAAGGTAAAAATTCCACGAATTTTTTTTGATATCTGAAAAACTTGCAGTTAAACTAATTTACAAAAAAGTGTTTTCACCCTGTTCGATGTTTACACTTACTCGTAGAAAAAAAAAGAGCATAAAGCTTTTATTGTAAGGAAACTAAATAATAAAGGCGAGAAGCTCTCTCTCTGATAAAAATAAATGGTTTTCCTCCATCCAAAACCAATCTCCTTTCCTAAGAAAATCTTGAAATGAAAAAAATGTTGGAATAGCAACTCCAAATTTATTTAGTCTGGTCCAGCTATACAGTGCACATCCCATGAGGGTTAAAGCCTCTATTCTGTGGTGATAACAAGGAAAAAAGCAATCATAGCATTTGTGTGATATTTATAGGGTTCTAAGAAACATGTTGAAAATAGTTTTGCGAACAAGGAGCTCGTACAATGTATTCCGTAATACAGTGCATTCTTTTTTACTTTAAAGAACATGTGATCTATCGGAGTCTGGAGGAATTAAGTTAAAAGTTATGTCGATCATGGGATAAAAGATCTTTAGATCGGGAATTTTCTTTAAGATATCGAAACGTGAAATACACATAATATTTAAGATAAGGTGATTCTATGCAGTAAAGATTTATGAAAAAAGCAATTATAACTTGTGTTTTGGATAATAATTTTAAGTTTTTGATGATTTAAATATTTCTGATTTTGATATATTTTAATATTTTGATTTGATATTTTTAATATTGCTGATTTTGATTGATGTATTTTAAATATTTCTGATTTTGCATTTTAAATATTTTGATGCATTTAACTATTTTGATATATTTTTAATATTTATACATCTGCTTTGTTTAAAAAATTCTAAAATTAAATAATTTCTATCTAAAAGCACAACATAAATTTAAATGAATTTTATTACCATTAAATTTTATTATGAATCATTGAGCAACTTTATTTATTCCTAATATTTTGTGATGAGAATAAAATTATTTAAGAATAATACGTTGCCTTTGCATTCATTTACAACTAAAAGAAAATATTAACAATTTTTTGATGAAATAAAGAGAACCTTGTTGTCAATTGTAAACTAAACTACATTTTCCTTTTTGAAAAATATTAGATTAAAATCAATCATCTAAATATACAAATTCTCAAAATACTTTTAGTTTTTTATTCATATAAATCTTTTTTTTGTATCTACTTTTTAAAAACACTTTCTAAAAGTAAATCTTTTTAAAAAGCACAACCTAAATTTCACACGAATTTTATTACTTATAAGTAAAACTCTCTTTTTAAATCTCAAAATTCTATTCGATATCCTGAGATAAGTTCCAGATGTTAAACACTACAAAACTTGTTTCTCAGAAAAAAAAGGGCAACCAAATTACAAAACCTTTTCACCCTGTTCGATGTTTATACTTACTCGAGAAAAAAAAAGTGAGCATAAAACTTTTATTGTAAAAGAAACTAAATAATAAAGGCGAGAAGCTCTCTCTCTCTGATAAAAATAAATGGTTTTCCTCCATCCAAAACCAATCTCCTTTTCCTAAGAAAATCTTGAAATGAAAACTGTTCGAATAGCAACCCCAAATTTATTTAGTCTGGTCTCAGCTATACAGTGCACATCCCATGAGGGTTAAAGCCTCAAGCTCTATTCTGTGGTGATAACAAGGAAAAAGAGCATTCATAGCATTTGTATGATATTTATAAGGTTCTAAGGAACATGTTGAAAATAGTTTTGCGAACGAGAAGCTCGTACAATGTATTCCATAATACAATGCATTTTTTTTTTCTTTAAAGAACATGTGATCTATTGGAGTCTGGAGGAAAGTTAAAAGTTATGACGATCATGTTTTGGATAAAAGAACTTTAGATCGGGAATTTTCTTTAAGAAATCGAGTTAAATTTGAAATACAATATTATTTATCAAAATACATTTATTTTAATATGTATGTAGGATTCGCATCGAAAACACTGTGTGTTTTGGATGATATTTTAATGTTTTTGATGTGTTTAAATATTTACTTTTAATACAGGATTATTTTGTCTTTTTTTCTTTATTCGTCCAGAAATAGGTGAAAAAAATCAATGGACTAAGTTTTGTTTTATTTTTAAAATAGTCTATTAATTGATTCGGTTTGTCGCTCTACGGTCATTTTGTGCACACTTTGGGCTAATTAGACTGTGTCCTACAGTTTAACGTATAGACCAGTGGTGGCCAACCCGTGGCCTGCATTGTACATTTTTCCGGTACGTGAGATTTATCACATTTTTACAAAATATATTAATTTTATAATCGCCAATAGTAGTGAAAATCAATATATTAAAAAAATACATTATGTGTGCATTCATATATTTGAAAATTTACTGTTGAAATTATGAGAAAAATTTGATTTTCGACTGAAAACTTTGAAAACTTTGACTTTAAAATAATGTTCTTGCAAATAATTACCAGATATCGCCTGTTTTATTCATGAGTTTGCGGAATAGTTACATTATATTCTGCGAATTCATGATGCACGTGCATCGATTTACAAAAGCTAAGTGAAAGTGTGGAAAACAAATATTACACTAGCAAAATAAATATTTTGTAATCATTTATTTTTTTTTGTATTTCATTTATATTTATATATTTTTTATATATATATTTTTTTAGTGTTACATATTTCTTTTACAATGTGCGTTTAGTATCATTATTATTATATTATTGACGTTCACATGTAAGAATAATAGTAAAGACAATAATAATAACTCGTTATGTTTCATTTTTTCACTCCAAAAAAAATGTCTATAGTGGGTCTAAATCTAATATGGGGATATATAATTATACATGCAGCCAGCGGAGTTAGGATGCATTTCCATAGTAGCGCAAAGATAATTTCGATTAGCCATCCCTGGTATAGACTATTAAAGAAAGAATTAAATTTCATTAAATGGAAACGAAAAAAGGATCGTATATTTAAATTATGACCACGATTTTCTTTGTATTCTTACTTGGAAGTCATTTTGGAATCGTGGTAAAATATTTTGATACAACGTTGCTATGGAAACCACATAAACATTTAAATGCATAATAGTAAAACACGCATATCAGTATGAAAAAAAGACAACAATATAACAATTCACTTTAATTCCTTGACTATGTGAAATACTACGATATTCTTAATTCTGGTGATGCCGTGCAAATGAGTCACATTCATATTTGTCATGCTGTAAAGATCAACTGAGTTTGAATATCTTGTTGACTCTTCAAATTAGAGCGAGTATCTCTAGGCACAACTTCTACCCTTTCTATGAATTTTTGTGTTCATCCCCTTCACTTTTACATGCCCACCGAAAGCTACCTTTCGGCGTATGCATTTTTTGTGTTCATCCCCACTATAGGTTTAGAAGCTTTCTATTGATCAGTCTAACTTGTCAAACCCACTTAAAACCAAATATCTACTAGTTTGGAAACCAAACCAAATATATGCCAGCTGCATTGGAAAAATAATATTATACAAAACGAATTATTATGCAAATTTTAAAATGTTTTTTGCTAAAATTGCACACAAAAATAATTTCCATAGATTTTGCTTAGATTCTGCATAATAATAATAATGGGAATGATTACATAATATTATCACATCCTTCAAATATTTATCTAGTAATTTTTATTGATGGCTTTATCTTGTGTGTAACAGTACTTTTATGCCAATCATTTTTATTGACGGCATTATCTTTTGGGTAACAGTACTTTTAGCCAGTCATTTTTATTGATGACATTATCTTCTGGGTAACAATACTTTTTAACCAGTAATTTTTATTGCGATATTATCCTCTGTGTAACATTACTTTTAAATATCATTTCTATTGACGGTTATTATTATTTTTTGGGCAACAGTACTTTTAAACCAGTCATTTTTATTGATGACATTATCTTCTGAGTAACATTATTTTTAACCCAGTTATTTTTATTGACTTTTATCTTCTGGGTGATAATACTTTTAAATCAATCATTTTTTTATTTTTTTATCTTCTGGGTTATACTTTTAAACCAGCCACTTTTATTGACATCGTTATCTTTTTATCTGGGCAGCATTCATCAAAGTAATTAATTTGTTGATAATTTCATAAGGGAATACAATTCTAAATTGTCAACAGTACCTATATTTGATTGATAACTTTACTTCCTTCCACTTTGGTGTTATATGTAGGAAAGGCAGAATACATTTACATAACAGGTGGGCTGAACAGTTCGCAGACTGACACATAGATGGCTCTGTTAGTATTAAATCCATATAATTTTTAGTTAGCCCTAACCTTCAAAAGACACATGAATAAATTTGACAGCTGTTGCACTATTAGTATGTGAGTTATAGCATTTTTAGTGAAGCAACTTTTGTTAGTTTGAAAAATGGATAAAAAGGAATTTCGTGTGTGTTAATAAAGCATTACCTTTTAGCGAAAAAAATATTATTGAAGCCAAGGCTTAGGCTTGATAAACATTATTCAGGCTTTGCACCAGGAAAGTCAACCGTAGAGAAGTGGTTTGCTAAATTTAAACGAGGCGAAATGAGCACCGAGGCCGATGCCCGCAGTGGACGCCCTAAAGAGGCTGTTACCGACGAAAACATCAAAAAAGTCCAAAAAATAATTTCTGATAACCGTAAAATAAAGTTGATTGAGATAGCTGAGACCCTAAAGATATCAAAGGAACGTGTTGGACGTATCGCGAATGAATATTTGGATATGCGAAAGCTCTGTTCAAAATGGGTGCCGCGCGATCTCACAATCAACCAAAAACAACAACTAATTGATGATTCTAAGTGTTTGGAGCTGTTCAATCGTAATAAACCCGAATTTTTGCGCGATATGTGACAATGGATGAAACATGGCTCCATCATTTCATACCGGAGTCCAATCGACAGTCAGCCGACTGGACTGCACGTGATGAACACTAAAAATGCTATAACTCATATACTAATAGTGCAACAGCTGTGAAATTTATACACGTGTCTTTTGAATGTTAGGGACTAACTAAAAATCATATGGATTTAATACTAGTAGCGTCATCTATGTGTCAGCCTATGAACTGTTCAGCCCACCTGTTAGCTAAACTGATGAAAGCGATGCATCTAACCAGAGCACCCCTGTCCACTTGTTTTAAAATATGACTTTTAAGCTACATTAAAGTTGGTATCAATTAGTTTGTTGATAATTTCATATCGAAATATTATTTTGAATTATCTACGGGATCCCATATGGACATAAAATAATTTTTTTTTTGTATTTTCTACTTGTGACAAATAAATGTCATAAATAGAAAATACATAGAAAACATTCAATTAGCTAATGTGTGAAGAGCAAACCATGTGCCCAAATAACTAGGGAACTTATCGTTTTAATACGGGACTTTTAAGTGACGATAGTTGAATACATAATATCTTATCATGATTGTACTCTTAGAAATTATAATTAAACCTGGTTGGTTAATGTATATAATTTAGATATTTTATCTAATAACTGATATGTTTCGACAGCACTTAAGAATAAATTTTGGAAATATTTGAAAATGCAGGTGATGTAATCTATCTCTTAAATATATTTTTGCTGCCACGGAAACATGATTCTAAATACATTTTGTTTTTAATAGTTAAAATCTTTTCTTATTTTAGAAAATATTATCATAAATTTTAACAGAGTAAGCATATGAAACTGTATAGATACATACATATGAAAACACAGGAAAATTTACCACTATGTTAAAAAATTTTAATAAAAAAAATATTTAATGGATATATCTTTTTTTTTTTTGACAAAATAATATTCAGTACTTTATTTATATCATATGTGTAGTTTAGGTATATCTAGAGCAATTTTTAAAAACAATATTGACGTAATTAAGGAAAAAAAGCCCGCATTCTTAAAAAACATTGATCCAAGGCCCGAATTTTGGAGACAACAAACATTTTTGGTCTATAATAACTTCATTTTATTATAATGAATAGCTTTTTTCTTTTTTGACAAATTTGATGTATATTTATTATTAAGGTCATATGCGTAGCATATGTATATCTAGAGTAATTTTTTATAAAAAAATATTGATTTAGTATTAAGAAAAACCCCAACATTCTTAAAAAAAAAAAACATTAATCTAAATTTTGGAAACAACCCAAACATTTTAGCATGTCTGAAATTGCCCGCATTTCACTTTTAAAGTGGATTTCAACCGGATACTCAAATTGCACGTATAAACGGCAGCTAATTGTAAGTCGAGTGAACAGAAGATTAGCCTTCCGATTGGCTAGCGCTCTACCACGTGATTTTAATATGCAGCATATATCCAATTCTAGTGTCGAAAGGCATCGTTTGTAATGGATATCACGCATTGATTCTTCCTCGATTCCCTTTTTCGTGTTTTTTACATTGCAGCAACGTCCAGATTTTCTGGCAATGGCTGTGGCAGGAGTCCAACATTTACAGCGCTTTTCAATTCCATTTCAAAAAACAATGCAAAATTATATTCCTCTGCAAACTAGCCTTCGATTATCATTTGATAAGTTAGGAATCGTTTGTTGCTGTAGTCAGAACTGGTTCTTGGTTTGATTTGTCGATGCACGGTCATTTTGTGCACACGCTAGGCTAATTAGATCGGGATCTACAGTTTAACGTGGATTTCGAACCACTAACAAACATCCATGCCACAGCCAGGATTCGAACCTGAAGCTTGTGATACCGAAGACCAGAGATTTAGCCAATTGGCCACCAGGCCACAACCGGTTCTTGGTGAGGAGACATTTCAGTTACCCTATTCACAATATTCGAAAAAAGTGTCTTCATAGCCCAACTATGGTTGGAGAAAACCGATTTTCTATGCGTCGCTCAGTTGTTTTGAGCTTAAATATGGACAGATCTAAAGACAATTTGTTTTTATTAATAATAATAATAGAAAAGAACCATTCTGCAATAATATTTCGTAGGATCCAATTGCACAGCCAATTATTATGTTTAGCTTTGTCAACGTCGTTTAACATCAACATTTTCTTTTCTTTTTTTTTTTTTTTTTTTCATTTTTACTTTCGTTAATTTTTTTTATTTTTCAACATATTGCTTCCGATAACCTTTTAAAATCTGTAAAAAATTGTTTCAAGTTTTTAAATATTTCTTTCGGAAAAAATTATATTATTTTAATATGATATTTCTCTATAACCATATATGAATAGATATGGATGCTATAGACATGGATTATTTACATATAGGCTGTATACACATTTATTAGAGATATTCAAAAACTTCAATACATGGCCAATACTCGCTAGCATGCCGTTGCCCAATACGTGACTAAAATCGAGTAGCACTTATTACGGAAACCAATAAATGTACCATCAAGTTCCTTAACTTTTATAATTACGCTGTAAGTTATTAAACATATTTTAATCCCAACTGTCATGGTTTTACAAAATATTTCAGTGTCCCCATAATTATTGTGCATCTTGCAGAATTATTTTTATTATATTTTTAGAATTTTAACTATTAGAACTTAACTCAATTCTATGCATTTTCAACTACTTTAATTTTATTCTGATTTATATCCATTTTCCAATTTATTTAACATTGTTTTAATTTATATTTGTTTTTTAATTTGTTCAGCATCTTAATTTATATTCAATTTCTAATTTATATTGCTTTTCTAACCTATTTAACTATATTCTAATTTAACAATAGTTTAATTTATATGTAATTTCCCTTTTATTTAATAATATTCTACCTAATATTGAGTTTTAATCATTTAACTATATTCTAATTTAACAATAGTTTAATGTATATTCTACTTCTGTTTTATTTTACAATATTCTAATTTATATTTAATTTTTAATTCATATAATAATATTTTAATTGAAAAAAATATTCTAATTTAATTCAGTTACTTTAATTTTATTGCAACTTTATTCAATTTCTAATTTACTTAACAGTATTCTAATGTATATTTAATTTTTAATTTATATAACAATATTTTATATTAAAAATATTCTAATTTATTTCAGTTACTTCAATTTTTTTTCTAACTTAATTCAATTTCTAATTATTTAACAATATTCTAATAGGTATTTAATTTTAATTTATATAACAATATTTTTAAATTAAAAAATATTCAAATTTATTTCAGTTATTTTAATTTTATTTTAACTTTTTCAATTTCTAATTCATTTAATAATATTATAATTTATATTGAACTTTTTAACAAGATTGTAATTGAACAAAAGTTTAATTTATATTCAATTTCTAATTTATTAAACTATATTCTAATTTAACGATAGTTTAATTTATATTATTTTTATTTATTTAAGAATATTCTAATTGGACCATGTTCTAATGTACATTCAGTTTCTAATTTATTTAACAATATTCTAATTTATATTTAATTTTTAATTTATATCACAATGTTTTAAATTAAAAAATATTCTAATTTATTTCAGTTACTTTAATTTTATTCTAACTTTATTGAATTTGTAATTTATTGAACAATTTTCTAATTTAACAATAGTTTAATTTAGATTATTTTTTATTTATTTAAGAATATTCTAATTGAACAATGTTCTAATCTACGTTCAATTTCTTATTTATTTAACAATATTCAGATATATACATTTAACTTTTAGTTTATTTAACATTCTAATATATTTTAAGTTTTAAATTTAAAAAATTTTCTAATTTATTTCAATGACTTTAATTTTATTCAATTTCTAATTTATTTAGCTTTAGCATATTATTACTTATTTATACAAATATTCTAGTTGAAGAATATTCTAATGTACATTCAATTTCTAATTTATTTATAAATATTCTAGTTGAAGAATATTCTTATGTACATTCATTTTCTAATTTATTTAACTATATTCTAGTTTAATTTATATTATTTTTTTTGTTTATTTAAGAATATTCTAATTGAACAATGTTCTAATGTGCATTCAATTTATAATTTATTTAACAATATTCTAATATATATTCAATTTTTAATTTATAACAATGTTCTAATATATATTTAATTTTTAATTTAAATGACAATATTTTAAACTAAAAATATTCTTATTTATTTCAATTAGTTCCACTAATCTAACTTTATTCCATTTCTATTTTATTTAACAATGTTCTAGTTTAAAATGGAATAAAGTTACTGTGAAAATTCTAAACATTTAAATTCCATGTGGAATTTACCCTAAAATTAATTTAACAATGTACTAATTTATTTTTTTAACAACACACCACTGACAAAAAAATGTAATAATGAGTCATAAAAGTTCTTTTTGATAATTTTTTGTTACTAACTTGTTACAATTTGTTACAAACATTTTGATAAATTAAAATCATTTTGCCGTAAATTGTTAAACACATTATTTCTTTTACTTTCCAGATGAGCAAAATTGTGGGTGGAGCAGCACTTTCAGAAGAGAGAATGCATTCGCTAAGCATTGCCACCAAAGAACCAGGAAGGCAAGTGTTCTAAAAGCCTTATTACAATTTTTCAGGAAATTGATGTCACGAATTGCAGCACGTGACCCCAAACAGACATGTTGCCAAGAATTCTTTGGGAATTGTTATCTTTATTTATCTCGGGATAGTTTATTGCGAGGAATTTGTTTTTTTTTTTTTTTTTTTTACACTGAGACGAAGCAGATGTTACTTTTAATAATTGTCACACGTAAGGTTCATGCAGGTTTAGGGTAACACTCTTTCTTAAGAAACAAAAACAGAAGTGCTTTTTTTATGAATGTGTTGTCAGTAAATAATTTTTGTTATAAAAGTAGATACTTTGTAATTTAAATGTTACGTTTTCTTTGTTGATAATAAAGAGGGAATTAATGACTTATTGCACGCTTAGCTTTGTTACATTAATTGAAGAAGGAAGTCTTATTAAAATTAAGTACAATTCGAATTAAAATAAGGATTAATGAAATAGATTTACATACACAACTAATTGCTGTACATAAATATATATAATTTGTTGTACCGTCTGTTTGCTATAGTTAAAAAACTTACTGCTGCTTAAAAAAATTCAAAGTGTAACTCAGCATCAATTAGAAAAGAATATTTCGATATAAGTTTAGAATTATGTACCCCTTGTTCCAGATGTTTGCCAAATCGCCAAATCAACAAAACAAAAATGGCTGCCACAATTGCAGTTTATGTATGATATTTACTTATAGTAACCCTAAATGAATTGATGATGTACTCCGGTTTGTAACATTGGCGTCTTGCTGGAGGTACAGGGATTCTAGATTTTTTTAACCAAAATTTCCTTGAGAAAAAAAAAAATTAACATAAACAATTTTGTTTAGCCAAAATTTCAACTAAGTGAACCAATCGCGGTCTCCTTAGAGGACCATGCCCCAGTTTGAGAACCACTGGTTTAGAGATCAGATTTTGTATACATTTAAATGTATATTAATATAAATTTCTTGTTTTAAACAAAATCTATTATTAGCTGTAAAAATAGCTATTTTTAAAGAATATAAAAAAACTAGAGAATTTTGATACCAAACACTGTTTTTCTTAACAATGTAAACTCAATGATTTATTTAATTTTAATTATATTTATGGAAAGTGATGGTTAAGAGCATTTGTTAAAAAGTACTGAACTCAAACATGCTAAAGAGAATGATTAAGTAATGGTTAACTAATTTTATTTGCGAACAGAAATAAAAAAGTTGCAGGACAAAAGAAATCTGTCCTTTGTTCCGTTTATAGGTTAAATTCCTTTTATAGAGAAATTGAAGTTTTTTGTGGAACCCATTAGCACATACTGTATTATAAAAGTATTTGGAGAAGCTTTTAATTGAACTCTAGATTCTAAATAGTTCTCCTTTATTCTAATTTTAAAAATACTTTCTAAAAGTTTAATTGAATACCGTCAAAAAATCGAAACTGCTGAATAAAGAGATTTTTTTTTTTTAGTACGCTATCATGAAACGAATTTCTTAAATAATATAAAACAATTGCAGTTTATTTTTTTAGGCATATTAATGGATGTCTTAAGGCTGCATCAAGGATATATTTAATGGATCATACTTAAAATGTAGTCGTTAAGAATTTCATGCCTTTAATTAATTTAATTGGTTAATACTACATATAATTATTTAATAATAACATTAAATTTTTTTTGTATGGATGTAATTATAGCTATGCAGCATCATGTTTTCCAGAATCTTAATTTCATTAAAATTGCTAAAATATTATATATATATGTCATATTTTAGCATATTTTTTAATATAAATATAGCAATAAAAATGTACAACTGAGTTAATGGAGGCATCTTTATTCTTGTTTATTGCACTCTTTCATTATTCATATGTTCAGTAAATTAACAATTTTTGATTGTATTATTCTTAGTTATTTATGAGGCATAGTCCAATACATAAAATTTTAAACCAAAATTATACCAAAACTATTTCAAAATTTTGAATTGTTCTTCAATTTTAAATGCCCTTCATATTGATTGTTATAATTGCTAAGGGATGGTGAATGTGTTTTGCTGTTTTAAAAAATAAAACCCCGCCAAAAGATAAAAAACTGATTTTTAAGGAACTACTTTTTATTTACCTGGGGTAGAACGGTGCATTAATAATTCGTGAATCATATTTAATTTGAATTAATTTCTTTCTTTTTATACACACTTTAATTTTTATCTCATTCATTTAAATATGGTATAAATGTAAACGGATATTATGAATTTATATATAATTATAATAAGTAATATCCAGTAACGTAATTTTTTCAACCTCATTTTTCTCTTTTATTGTTCACACAAGCCAAAGTTGATACTAATAGTCTTAACTGTATCAAATAAACAAAGGCAATGGCTGACTCCTAAGAACGTCTAAAGGTAGCGGCAACTGGCAACTGGCGTACGATTACGGAGTACCAACTGGGGAAATACCCCTAAAACCTGCTCATCTTAATTAATAAACATACTTTAAATTTTAATTGGCTGCTTAATTAGGTTAGTATGGATAATAAGATAATATTTCTAAAAATTCAAGTTAAATGGTACTCAAAAAAAAAAAAAAAGATAAAAATACTAATAATAAATAAAAGTAAGATACAAAATAAAAGAAATTAAAGAAATTAAATTCAGTACAATTAGGGACCAGTTGTCGATGCCAAAATATTAAAAAGTAAACAGAGTTATAATAACTCATTGAACCAAGTGAACAGGGATTATGCTGAACGGTGAGAGCAGTTGTAGGTTGATGCTGAAAAGTAAATGATTAGTCCACACAAAAAAAGGCCACAATCAGGACCGTATTTTTATATTTTCATTTTATATTTTTTATTTTTATTTTATTTGGTTTTCTTCCATCCTTTTATTTTATAACAAAAAAAAGGGGTAAAAAGCGTACAATAAAAACCTAACTATTCACTAGCCGTTAAGAAAGGATTGAGGTGCACATCGTAGCAAAAATAAAAAAATAAAAGGTAGCGCACAGAAGGGTTGAGGTTCCAATCTGCTGCGAGGTTACGTTGCAGTCACTGATTAAAAAATTAGAGGAAATGATCTCGTTCGCGATAATATATATATAGGCATCTCGTATAGAAAATCAAGTTGCATGGTGGGAATTTTCTCATGTTCGCACAAACAGAATGTACTAATTAGTACGATCTACGAGTTAGCAAGCTTCTAATATATATATATATATAGATGATTATAAAAATTAATGGACAAATTATATTTAAGAATGCTCTTCGTAAGCATTAAAATGTAATCTTTACTACCAGTTTTGTTAATATAAAGAAATCATTTATAATATATATCATGATAGTGTAAGGTAGCTTTAGTGAAGTTGTATACGCCTTGTAATTTTGGCAAAAGCGTTAAATGTCAGACCTCACAGACATCAAAAGGTCACATTGTAGGAGCCTGATCAGCTAGTAACTCTGAAGGGAATCTATGATCAAAACATCTCAGCTTTTAGAGTTTCTGAAGAAATGGTGTCTGAAGTCATTACAGCGTACATACAGCGGGCAAGACAAGCTCTGCAAAGCAAAATACTGGCCAAAAGGAGGAACTGAGTGAAAGAGACCGGTGTACTATACAGAAGTGGATTGTGATGTCTGAAAAGCGAACAACTGCAGCAAAAAATTGATCACAGAGTTCAATCAGCATCTGTATTCTCTGTGTCGATAATTACTGTTCGGAAGCACCTTCATAAATAGGGACATTTATAGCAGAGCGGCAATTCCCAAGCCACTTGTCACATCTATTAGTGCCAAACGTCGTCTACAGTGGTGCCACAACCACTAAACCTGGTCGATTGATAATTGGAAGATAGTTGTAGGGTCAGACGAATCATCTTTCATATTTTTCCCCACAACATGACGAATGTATGTTTGAAAATACCTGCGCTCCGTCATGGTCATGATTGTCTCCTTCCAACTAACTGTCAAGCATGGAGGTGGATCTGTCATGGTATGGACAGTTGTGTTGTTGTTTCCTGCTGGTCCAATCGTAATTTGAAGGGAAGAGTCACTGGGGAGAGAAAGCTTTAGATGATCTGGTCTATCCTATGATGCAAACTTTGTTTCCTTCAGGCAAAGAAATTTTTCAGTATTATAATGCCCTATTCATGCAGCGGATCTCCAATCATAATGAACACAAGGATGAAATATCTACCTTGGCACGCATAATCTTCCGACCTCATTATCATCGAGCCATTATGGACTATTTTAGAGCGATCCATCAGGAATTAATATTCTCCTCCGGCATCTCCCGAATTTTCACAATATCTTCGTGAAGGAGGGTTCAATATTCCTCTAAACACTATTCAGCACTTGTATGATTGATTCCCTGGCGAATCCAAGCTGCATTCCATACCAAAGACTGCCCTACGCCATATTAATAAAAGATTCCTTGTACCTCTAGGGTGTTTTGATTATTTTGATAACCATCTGTACATAAGCATCTCGTATAAAAATCAAGCTGCATGATGGTGGGAATTTTCTCAGTGAGTTCTCATGTTTTTAATGTTTTTAATGCTAATCATGTTTTTAATGTTCTCATGTTTTTAATCAAACAGCAATGTTCTCTCCTCTTCGTCTGTGTTAGTAAGCTCCTTAATATATATATATATATATATCCATTATATATATATATATATATATATATATATAGTATAACATAAAATCCATTGATGTATGATCTTTCTTTTGTAAACAAACAAAAGAAAGTTTTAATTGTGGACCCAGAGATAACGTGTATAACCAGCTTGCACGAGGACTAAGGTTCATCATTTGCAGTCACTGCTTTCAAAAACAAAAGAGACTGCATTAAAATTGTAACAGGGTGTGTACAGTGTCTTGCGTCGATAGTAAGGCTGCATAGTGGGACTTTTTTTCGGTGTTTTCATCCACATGACACGCAAATACGAGTACATTGCTGTTACTTACCTCTAAAACTCCTTTACGGAAAATAATATCTTCTCCTCTTCGAACATCAGTGATCTATTCGTTGCAAAATATAAGTAGAACGCGAGGTCACACCAAAAATAACACCAAAGAAAGATGTTTTGCTATATGCTTGAAAAGGGTGGTGTTCTATTTCAAACGTTTAAATGGGGCGAAATGAGAGAGTAGGTCAAGATTCTTCTGAACTTCCTAATTGACTTTTCATATTAGAAACTTTATAACTAAACTGTTTCCAGTCACTGAAGATTGGGCCTAAATTACCGAGTGTCTAGCTCTCTGGCGCTTGACGTGCCATGGATGTTTGTAGAGATTCGGTATCCATTTTAAGCCATAGATCAAGGTCTCATATGACCGTAGAGCGTCACAGAGTCCAATTAGATTTCATCCACATCATTCCCAAACAGCAAAGGGACAACTATGCTCTAGGCACAGTGATGGGGTGTAGTGTGGTGTAGTAGCAGTCACTGAAGATTAAAAATAAAATTTAAAAATTTGATTCTCTGGTCAAAATTTGCACACAAATGTAAATAAATATCGGAATAGAGAATCATTCATCAATATCATTTTTGAAGTGTGGAGCTTTGAGGCCTTCTGATATTATTAAGTAACGTAGTATTTTATTACAATTTTATTTTTTTTAATATTTATAACTTTATTATGTTAATAGCAATGTCGAATTTAATATTCCAAACAAAGTATATTTTGATACATTAAATTCGACATCGTTATTAACATAATAAAGTCAAGTACTAATATAATATATACATTGTCGGTTGTATAGAATTTTACTGAGAACAGATTTATTTCATTGAATAGAATTTTTCGATTTACCTTTTGTTAAAAATGAATGACATATTTTAATGTTGCCCTTCTATGATTTTGTACTGAAGAATTCCCAGTTTAACATTGTTAAGAATTTGAATTTCTATTCAACGCAATTCTTTTTTTTTTTTCTTTTTGCAATGTCTAGACGTTTCGAACAATTTTGAGTACATGACGTAAACAAAAAAATCATTAAAATGTCTTGAATGCATTGTTTTTATGAAAATGTTCTAGTCAGTATATATCTTGGTTAAAATCTTTTTAGTATTAATATCTGCAACAATATTAATTTTCATAACGTAGCGAAAGGATATTGCATGATTTCTTCCCCAGAAATTATTAATATAATGATTTATAGATTTTGTAAGAGTTTTACGCCTTTTTTTTTTTTTTTATTTATTTTCAAAACTGTAGTAATACTCATGCATCGTGTAGAAAATTCATGATATTGCTTTGTTTTCATGAAAATTGTTCCAGCTCAGTGTATATCTTAGTTAAAGTATTTTTAGTACTAATATCTACAATCATTTCAGTTTTTAGCATATTGCAAAGTTTTTTCCCTAAAATATTAAAAGATTTATAGATTTATAAATTAATTATTAAGATTTATAGATTTTGTGAGATTTTTCTCATTTGCGTAGTTTTATTATTTTTTATTTTCAAAAAGAGTAGTAATATTCATATTCATGTAAAATATTC
>BPLR01013276.1:0-131508 GCA_021605095.1 Caerostris extrusa | reverse complement strand
AAATGCCGTTTTCGGCCAAATTCGCACCTGAATCTGGCCATAACGCGGCAAATTGAGGTCGCACGCAAAAATGCTGATAGCCGATCGCAATGTATTCACCCGACGCACTTATGTACCAAATTGCAGCCAAATCGGTCGCAATTTAATCTCAAAAAACGCTAAAACACGCTTAAAACAGCTCGGAGAGCTCCCAGAGCGTGGATTTGTGACTTAAACGCATACTTGCGAATATCTACCGAAATAAATTTGCTAGGGCAATTCTTTTAAGGGGGTCAGTTACGGGCGTGAAACGCTATTGAACGACATCCACATTGTGGCCCTAGCACGTTAATTTCTCCCCATATGGGCACGTTGTATATCGGCACTTGCGCGATCGGCACTAGGCGAACGCATGCCCATAACTTCTACAAATAATTTCTCACAGACACGCGTATTACATCCCTGGAAGCGACAAAAAAATTATTCCTATGCAACTTTTTGTGTTACGGCCAAATGCCGTTTTCGGCCAAATTCGCACCTGAATCTGGCCATAACGCGGCAAATTGAGGTCGCACGCAAAAATGCTGATAGCCGATCGCAATGTATTCACCCGACGCACTTATGTACCAAATTGCAGCCAAATCGGTCGCAATTTAATCTCAAAAACGCTAAAACACGCTTAAAACAGCTCGGAGAGCTCCCAGAGCGTGGATTTGTGACTTAAACGCATACTTGCGAATATCTACCGAAATAAATTTGCTAGGGCAATTCTTTTAAGGGGGTCAGTTACGGGCGTGAAACGCTATTGAACGACATCCACATTGTGGCCCTAGCACGTTAATTTCTCCCCATATGGGCACGTTGTATATCGGCACTTGCGCGATCGGCACTAGGCGAACGCATGCCCATAACTTCTACAAATAATTTCTCACAGACACGCGGTTGGTGCCTATAGATTCGTGGCGTTGTATTACATCCCCTGGAAGCGACAAAAAATTATTCCTATGCAACTTTTTGTGTTACGGCCAAATGCCGTTTTCGGCCAAATTCGCACCTGAATCTGGCCATAACGCGGCAAATTGAGGTCGCACGCAAAAATGCTGATAGCCGATCGCAATGTATTCACCCGACGCACTTATGTACCAAATTGCAGCCAAATCGGTCGCAATTTAATCTCAAAAACGCTAAAACACGCTTAAAACAGCTCGGAGAGCTCCCAGAGCGTGGATTTGTGACTTAAACGCATACTTGCGAATATCTACCGAAATAAATTTGCTAGGGCAATTCTTTTAAGGGGGTCAGTTACGGGCGTGAAACGCTATTGAACGACATCCACATTGTGGCCCTAGCACGTTAATTTCTCCCCATATGGGCACGTTGTATATCGGCACTTGCGCGATCGGCACTAGGCGAACGCATGCCCATAACTTCTACAAATAATTTCTCACAGACACGCGGTTGGTGCCTATAGATTCGTGGCGTTGTATTACATCCCCTGGAAGCGACAAAAAAATTATTCCTATGCAACTTTTTGTGTTACGGCCAAATGCCGTTTTCGGCCAAATTCGCACCTGAATCTGGCCATAACGCGGCAAATTGAGGTCGCACGCAAAAATGCTGATAGCCGATCGCAATGTATTCACCCGACGCACTTATGTACCAAATTGCAGCCAAATCGGTCGCAATTTAATCTCAAAAACGCTAAAACACGCTTAAAACAGCTCGGAGAGCTCCCAGAGCGTGGATTTGTGACTTAAACGCATACTTGCGAATATCTACCGAAATAAATTTGCTAGGGCAATTCTTTTAAGGGGTCAGTTACGGGCGTGAAACGCTATTGAACGACATCCACATTGTGGCCCTAGCACGTTAATTTCTCCCCATATGGGCACGTTGTATATCGGCACTTGCGCGATCGGCACTAGGCGAACGCATGCCCATAACTTCTACAAATAATTTCTCACAGACACGCGGTTGGTGCCTATAGATTCGTGGCGTTGTATTACATCCCCTGGAAGCGACAAAAAAATTATTCCTATGCAACTTTTTGTGTTACGGCCAAATGCCGTTTTCGGCCAAATTCGCACCTGAATCTGGCCATAACGCGGCAAATTGAGGTCGCACGCAAAAATGCTGATAGCCGATCGCAATGTATTCACCCGACGCACTTATGTACCAAATTGCAGCCAAATCGGTCGCAATTTAATCTCAAAAACGCTAAAACACGCTTAAAACAGCTCGGAGAGCTCCCAGAGCGTGGATTTGTGACTTAAACGCATACTTGCGAATATCTACCGAAATAAATTTGCTAGGGCAATTCTTTTAAGGGGGTCAGTTACGGGCGTGAAACGCTATTGAACGACATCCACATTGTGGCCCTAGCACGTTAATTTCTCCCCATATGGGCACGTTGTATATCGGCACTTGCGCGATCGGCACTAGGCGAACGCATGCCCATAACTTCTACAAATAATTTCTCACAGACACGCGGTTGGTGCCTATAGATTCGTGGCGTTGTATTACATCCCCTGGAAGCGACAAAAAAATTATTCCTATGCAACTTTTTGTGTTACGGCCAAATGCCGTTTTCGGCCAAATTCGCACCTGAATCTGGCCATAACGCGGCAAATTGAGGTCGCACGCAAAAATGCTGATAGCCGATCGCAATGTATTCACCCGACGCACTTATGTACCAAATTGCAGCCAAATCGGTCGCAATTTAATCTCAAAAACGCTAAAACACGCTTAAAACAGCTCGGAGAGCTCCCAGAGCGTGGATTTGTGACTTAAACGCATACTTGCGAATATCTACCGAAATAAATTTGCTAGGGCAATTCTTTTTTAAGGGGGTCAGTTACGGGCGTGAAACGCTATTGAACGACATCCACATTGTGGCCCTAGCACGTTAATTTCTCCCCATATGGCACGTTGTATATCGGCACTTGCGCGATCGGCACTAGGCGAACGCATGCCCATAACTTCTACAAATAATTTCTCACAGACACGCGGTTGGTGCCTATAGATTCGTGGCGTTGTATTACATCCCCTGGAAGCGACAAAAAAATTATTCCTATGCAACTTTTTGTGTTACGGCCAAATGCCGTTTTCGGCCAAATTCGCACCTGAATCTGGCCATAACGCGGCAAATTGAGGTCGCACGCAAAAATGCTGATAGCCGATCGCAATGTATTCACCCGACGCACTTATGTACCAAATTGCAGCCAAATCGGTCGCAATTTAATCTCAAAAACGCTAAAACACGCTTAAAAATGAAAAAAAACTATTATACACTTTTTTTTTTTTTATTTTGAATAAATGACTTAATAGTAATATACTGATTTGTATTATCATTTTTTTCCTAATTTGAGATAAATCTTTTGATTCATCTCAAATTAGGAAAAAATGAATTAGAAATTAACAATGGGGTAACTAAATTGTAGGCCAACATAATTAATAATGGGACAAAAATCTTACATTTATACCCGTCCTCTCTTGCAGCCCCCTACATGTCAATTCACGAGACAACGCGGCGTGTTATGCAACTAATTCTTGATTTATGACCCGGCTCAGACTTTCACAGTCGCGGCCCTGATATTTCCTCTCGCTGGTCTTTTAGAAAAGCCGGCCCTTTGGACAACAGAGAGGGTTACTCCTCGGACCCCTCCCCGCCATCCATTCCAAAAAAAAAAGAAAAGAAGGAAAAGAGCTGAAGTGATTGGAAGAGGGTTTCTCCAAGAAAAAGGAGTCTCTTCATTCCGTGGGCAGAACAGAAATATGTGCATTTTCACAGTTTGACGATACATTTCGAGAAATGTCTTTTCTTTGTTCAAAATGGTCGGATGGATGCGGCCCACCAAGAATGTTGACGTTGCCAGAAATAGGGATTGTAAAATAGGCGGTTTAAAAATGTTACTGAAGGAAATAGAAAAAAATACGGTGTGATTGGAAGGATGGCTTTTTATTTATTTATTTTTATTGTGGATGGGCTTTTAGGTGTTAAAAGCGCATCAGAATTGTTGGATATCTGATTTTGAGGAAGTTATCGTAGGAGCAAATAAAAGAAATAGAGTTATAAATTTTTATAGAAAAATTTTAGTTCCTACAATATACTAGACATTAAATACTGATAGAAATGTGCTTCTTAAAAAATCATTTCTATTATTATTTAATGTCCAGTATATTGTATCGTATATTGCATATATATTGTAAAATTCTTTTATTATTATGCAAATCATTAATAATCAATTAATTTATTTCTGGAGAAATAAATAAGTTATAAAGGGAAGTTTTATTAAGATTTAAAACATTTCCTTTGCAATACCAATTAAATGAATTAAAATATAATGTTGTTTTTAAATGAAGAAAACATTGCCAACATATACTACGAAATAAAGGCGTGATGGCCGAGTTGTAAGCCCTGTTGTGCTTGGTACCACATGTTTCTATATCCTGGCGGAAAATATGGATATTTGTAGTGACTCAAATTCACTTTTTAAACCGTAGGTCCCGGTCTAATAGGATCGTCGAGCCTTGCCCGTGGGAATAGTGGTACTCGCGTGCGTAGCCTATCTTCAAGCTACACGTGCCCCCTTAGGTAGTGCTAAATGAGTAACAGCACTGGTGCAGCCCTTGCTTATGGCATAAACATTAACTGTCTCTGTATTATCAGCTGCATTAGAACAAAGAGCTTTGCTAAATAGTGAGACTTGGACATATAATTATACTCTCAACATTACATATTAAGAAATTGTGTTTTTAACAAGACGTATAAAGTTACTTTCTCACATCATCATGTTATGTTTTCTTATATTGGACATGTTGCTAAACGTTTATTATTAATTATTATTTTTTTTTAAATAATGACTTAATAAACTGTATTGTATTAGCTTTCAAACGATATATCGCAATAAGAAAATAATAGGGTTACGAAGTAATGGAACAACAAAAAATTAATAATGGTATTAATTCCTACATTTTATAGTCTTGGCAGCTGCATACATGTCAATTCACTGACAAAGCGGCGAGTTATGCAACTAAACTTCTTGATTTTTATGACATGGTCAGACTTTCGTAGCCCTGATATTTCTCTCGTTGCTGTTTTTTGAAAAGCCGGCTCTTTGGACATCAGAGAGCAGAATAAAAGATGAAAGGGTTACTCCTCTGCCCCTACATTTCTCTCAGCTTAAAAGATAAAAAGATGTGGAGAAAGGGTTACTCCTCGGGCCCACCCCCACCCACACCCATCCATTCAAAAAAAAAAGAAAGAAAGAAAGAAAAAGGGCTGAAGTGATTTGGAAGGGTTTCTCAAAGAAAATGAGTCTTTTCATTCCATGGGTAGAACGGAAATATGTGCATTTCACTGTTTAGCGATACATTTGGAGAAATGCCTTTTCTCGTTCAAGATGCTCAGATGGATGCGGCTTGCCAAGAATGTCGCCAGGAAAAGGATTGGGAAATGGGCGGTTTAAAAATATCACTGGAGGAGATGGGGAAAATACAGTGTGTGATTGGAAGGGTAGCTTTTATTTTATTTTTAGGAAGTAAAATAGTGAATTAGTGAATTCAATTAAAGTGAAATTTTATTTATATTTAGAAAAGACGTTTGCAATACCACTTAAATGAATTAAAATGTTCTGCTGTTTTTAAAATGATAAAATTTCCATCATATATACCGAAATAACAACTTATGTTTGCTTTAACAAAGAATTATAGCAAAACTTTCAAAGATAAATTTAAAATTAATTTACCTTTATTCACAAGCACTATAGAGTATTGCTGAAAATTTCTAATTATTAATCTCTAGAATTTATAATATAAAACAGATACTATGTATTTAAAAAAAAAAAAATGAAAAATCCATTGTTAAATTTTATCACTAAATTCAGTGTAATTCAAAAGATTTTAAACTATAAAATACAACCCAAAAAGGGCTTATAGATATTTCCTACGCTTAAAAAATAAACAGCTTATGTGGACTTGATGACCCACTGTCTCTCAGCTCTCTGGCACACGGTGTCATATAATGTTAAATTTATAATGTTTTATTATAAATTTAACTTTAAAAATTTAAACTTTAATTTTTTTATTATTTTACTTATATTGTTCTATTATTTTTCATTATTATTTCTCTCTTTTATGATATAAAAGTATGTTTATAAAAAATGAAGTTTGGGGTCATTTAAAGTCATTCATATGTCAGTGAGTTTCCCCATCATTGCTCTACACTGAACAGCGAGACGTGAGCATTTAATTATCCTCTCAACATTGCATACTTAGAAATTTGTGTTTTTAACAAGAAGTACTAAAGTTACTTGTTTACATCATACTGTTATGTTTAAAACTGTTTAAACTTTATGTTTCATTATACTGGGCAGGCGACTACGTTAATTAATTACTTTTCAAAAATATCTTTATACAATGTTTTGTATTTAGATTTTAAAAAAATTATCTCAAATTAGGAAAAAATTGAATTAGAAATTAATAAGTAACAAAAAAGAAAAACAAAACAAAAGTATAAAGTAACAAAATTTTTTGACAACAAAATTAATAATAGGATACAAATCTTACATTTATGTCCGCCCCATCTTGGCAGCCCCATACATGTCAATTCACTGACAAAGCGGCGTGTTATGAAACTAAAACTTCTTGATTTATGACTGGTCAGACATTTATAGCCGCTGCCCTCATACTTCCTCTCGCTGCTCTCTTTGCCAAAAGCCAGCTCTTTGGACATCAGAGAGCGGAATAAAGATGGGCGAAAAGGGTAACACCTGCCTCGCCCCCTCCCCCCCCCATACATACATTTCCAGAACACCACTCCGCCATCCATTCCAAAAAAGAAGAAAAAAGAACAGAAGTGATTGGAAGAAGTTTCTCGAAGAAAAGGATTCTCTTCATTCCGTGGATAGAACAGAAATATGTGCATTTCACAGTTTGGCGATACATTTTGAGAAACGTCTTTTTTCTTCTTCAAAATGACCAGATGGATGCGGCTTGCCAAGAATGTCGCCAGAATTAGGGATTGTGAAATTGGCGGTTTAAAAATGTCACTAGAGGAGATGGGGAAAAATACAATATGTGTGTGATAGGAAAAAATACAGTGTGTGATTTGAAGGGAGGCTTTTTAATTTTTTTTATTTCGTTGATGGGTTTTTAGGTGTTAAAGCGCATCACAATTGTTGGGGATTTCCGATTTTTAGAAGTTATCGTAGGAGCAAATAAAAGAAAATACAGCTATAAACTTTTATAGGAAGATTTTAATTCCTTACAATATACTGGACATTACATATTGATAGAAATGTACTTCTTTAAACAATACATTTCTATCAGTGTGTAATGTCCAGTATATTAGATCGTAAAATTATTTTTATTATTATTACAAATCCTTAATAACTAATTAATTAACTTCTGGAGAAATAAGTGAGCAATAAAGTGTAGTTTTATTAAGATTTAAAATATGTCCTTTGCAATACCAATTAAATGAATTAAAATATTCTGCTGTTTTTAAATGAAGAAAAAATTGCCATCATATATATCGAAATAACAAATTATGACAAATCTCTCTCTCTAAGTTTTGTTTCACATAAATTTGAAATCATTTTGCTGTTATTCTAAGCAGTTTGGGTACTGTTTAAAACTGTTGGTCACTAATTATCAATCGCTAGAAATGATAAATCTAAAACAGTCAACCTTAAAGTTAATTTAATTAAAGTGGAATTTGATTAAGATCAATAACATGTCCTTTACACTATCAGTTTAATGAATTAAATGATAAATGTTATCTAGTATGTATTTTAAAAATATTTCACTGAAAATCAATATTCAAAATTTAATCAAATTCAGTGCAATTCATCTGTCCTTAAACTATAAAATTAATCCCCAAAAGAGTTGGTACATACTTACTACATATAAAAAATTAACAGCTTGGTGATTTCAAAAATAATGTTGATATTTCTGAAAAAGTTATAATTTTAATTATGTGGTTCATAATTTTTTATAAATATTCTCTGAAGGATAAATAATTTCCACTATTGTTCAAGCCTATTAAAAATCCTAATGATTCTTACAATCAAGTATTTTAATATTAGTAGATTTGAGTTTGACTTTTATATATATTTTTATTTTTTAGAAGTAATTTTCAATTTAAATATAGAAAAAAAGCATGTCTAATGGTTTTTTTTTTTTTTACAAGCAAGTGTAATGTATTTGTGGATTTATATATTTGGCTATTATCAAATCACAGTTATTTTACGAAAGCCAAAGTTACACTGATTTTCTACCGAAATTCTAAATAAGGAGCTACAGGACAAGTAAGTTTATACTTCAAATTAATAATGGTAAAACATCCTTTTTATAAAATATATTTAAATAGATTATATTTGCTAGTTACATGAATAATTTATTCATATACCATGAGCACAAAATATTCCAACGAAGTCACACCAGGAAATACTTTTAAATGAAGTCTGAATACACTTTAAAAATTGAATAGAAAACGGCGCCATACAATAGGCACTGGAATACAGAAAGGGAGATGATCAATATTTTCTAAAGGGTTCTCTTCCAGTCAATATCTATTTTCCAGATCGATGTATTGGCAAGATATCGATATTGGCTTATGCACCTTTTCAGTCGACAGGTACATTTTACTCTCTCTCTAGTTCCTACCTCCTGAGGATTTCATTTTGCTGTTTGTGCAACTGTGGTCAAAATCCAGCTAACTATTGCAGAATTTTTTTTTTTTTTTATTTCTTCTTCTTCTTCTGGGAATGGAAAAGGAAAACTGCCGAGTTTCCTCTCCATAATACTTTATGAATAATGAATCAATGATTAGGAAAAGAGTATTACAAGGAGAAGTCTTTTCGGAAAGAGAGGAAATAATGAGTTACAGTTCAGGGATTCATGGGAGGGGATTCAGTTGCAGGGATTCATGGGAGAGACACTGATCGCTCTCTCCCTCTCTCCCTATCTCAGTTAATAAGAAGATTTTGGTTTTAGGGCATCTTAAAGAGTTGAACTATGTTGTGTTCTCTTTGAATTCTTTGATTTCGAAAATATTTTTGAAGTACTCCGAAAACACTGGGTTGTTTAATTACACAGATTTGTGATGCTTATTAGGTATTTGTACTCTTAAAAATATTTGATTTTCTTTGAAGTACATAAATAATTCCCAATACTTAACTTGAATTGTTTGATACCAATAATAGTTTAAATTTCTCTTACTTTTTTATGTAAATGGACTAAAATAAAATATTTTCTAAAATTTGAATATATTTTCCAAATTGCATTGGATGGGGTATATATTTCTGTTTTTTTCACATAAATGAATTATTTAAGCTGAGGATGAAATTCAAATGATCGATATATAAATACACACCTCGCTAGATGTGTGTTTGACTTCGTCTCGTACAGTCATCTAGCGAGCATAAAAATACGATTATAAATCTTGTTATTTATAATATCTGGAAGGTACGTATTCAGAGAGTAAAGTCAACCTCAGGATTTATTATTAAAAAAGGGGGCCTTACAAATTTCTCCTTGTTAAAAGTCATTGATGTAGTGTGCTTGTGTACAATTGATCTAATTTTATATTTCAATATTTATGAATTAATGAACATTAAAGTAGAAATATTTAAAAAATAAATAAAAGCAATTTATAATTTAAATTAATTTCTATTAAAAGAAGTTATTTGCTTTGTTCTTCAAATAATAAGAAAAACAAAGATACTTAGTAAATATATAACAAACAAAATAAAATTAAAATAATAAAGCTACTTGGCGCTTTATTATTAAAAAAAACGTTAGTATTACAGAATTTCTCCTTGTTAAGAAGACACCGAAGTAGAGAGATTGTGTACTACAACTCTGATTTATATTTCGATACATAAGAATTCATAAATATTAAAAAAAATAAATAAACATAAGCAATTTATGATTTACATGAATTGCTATTAAAAATTCTTTGGTTTTCTTCTTGAAATTATAAGAAAAACAAAGTTCCTTGGAAAATATATATATATCAAGTTACCTAAATATATAACAAACAATATAACAAATTTATTTGGCAAATATATAACGAACAAAATAACAAAGTTACTAAAAGTTATTATTAAAAAAGATGTTGACATTACAGAACTTCGCCTTGCTAAGCAGATACTGATGTAGAGTGTTTGTGTACTATTTATAAAATTTTATATTTCGATACATTATAAGAATTTATAAATATTTTAGTGCACATGTATAAAAAATAAATAAATAAAAAGCAAATTATGATTTAAATTAATTTCTATCAAAAGAAGTTCTTTGCTTTCTTCAAACTATATGAAAAACCAATGCTGCACTTGGTTTTCTGCTGAAATTCTACAAAATGAGTTACTAAATTTACATTTCAGTTCATAATGGCAAAACACCATTTTTTAAATTTTTTTTTTTTTCTTCTAATGCAGCTGGCAAATAGACCGTGATCTTCGTCATAAGGGCTGCACCGATGTTACTCACTTTGCATTACCCAGGGGCGCGTGTAACTTGATAGTAAGCCACGGACAATACCCCCGCAGCGCTCTACGATCCTATTACGACCGGGACCTACGCCTTAAGGTGGATTCGAACCACTACAACACCCATGGGCAAACCCGGGATTTGAGCCCGATACCTGTGGTACCAAACTCCAGAGTGCTAGCCACTCGGCCATCAGGCTCCTCTTAAATGTATTTAAATACAAATAAAAAACATTTGCTAGTTACATGAATAATTTATTCATATACCGCGAGCACAAAATATTGCAATGGAGTCACACCAGGAAATACTTTTAAATGAAGTCTGAATACACTTTAAAAATTGAATAGAAAACCGGGTCATACAATAGACACTGGAATGCAGGAAGGAAAATGATCAATATCTTCTAAAGGATTCTCTTCCAGTCCAATATCTATTTTTTCCGGATCGATGTATTGGCAAGATTTCGATATTGGTTTCTGCATCTTTTCAGTCGAAAGGTACATGTTACTCTCTCTCTCTACTTCCTACCTCTGAGGATTTCATTTTGCTGTTTGTGCAACTGCGGTCGAAATCTAGCTAACTATTGCAGAATTTTTTTTTTTTTTATTTCTTCTTCTTCTGCGAATAGAAAAGGAAAACTGCGGAGTTTCCTCTCCATTATACTTTATGAATAATGAATCATTGATTAGAAAAGAGTGTAAGAAGAAGTATTTTTGGAAAGGAAGGAAGTAATGAGATGTAGTTCTGTTCGTTGCAGGGACTCATGGCAGAGCACTGATCTCTCTCCTCTCAGTTAGTAAGAAGATTTTGGTTTTAGGGCATCTTAAAGAGTTGAATTAACTTAGGTTTTCTTTGAATTCTTTGATTCCAAAAAATATTTTTGAAGTACTCTGAAAACACAGGGTTATTTAACATACACAGATTCGTAATGTTTATTGGATATTTGTACACTTAAGAATATTTGAGTTTCTTTCATGATTTCCATGATGTACATGAATCATTTCTAATAGTTAACTTTAACAGCTTAATTGCAATGGCGCATAGAATTCTTCCTATTTTATGTAATGCGAATAAAATAAAATATTTTCCAACAGTTGAATATAGTTTACAAATTGCAGAGGACAGGATGTAATTTGATTTCGATTGTTTCCTCATAAATGAATCATTATATATATATATATATATATATTATATATATAATGATTCATTAGAAAATATTTTATTTTATTATATATGTATGGTTGTCTGTGTCTTTGACTCGGACTCTATAATCTAGCCAGCATAAAATTGAGTGTTTGAAATTCATTCAGGTTTAAGGTTTTCTTGAACTATATTTTTATTTTCCTCCCTGACATTTTCATTTTTTTTTACAAATTCTTATGTTCTTTTTTAATCTGCTAATGCAGTTTTTGTCTTTCAGCCATTTTATTTGAGGTTTATTAAATGATTTTCAGTTTCGCTGCTGTAATTTATGAGCATTTTGAATCATAAAGAATCTCCCACCACTTTTTTTTTTTGTAAATGAGACAAATCTAAATGTGAAAAACTTCATTGCCTTTTTGTTGCGAACGCTATGAGGATTTTATTATACAATTTGCGTATAACTAATACCGGCTTGTTGCACAAGATGTTCATGATTTTAATTAACTCTTTGTTAAATATCCTTTGTTTTTTATGTTCAAGTATTGTGCTCTTTAAATATACATATATATATGTATATATATATATACTAGCAAAATCTGGCATACGTTGTCCTGCCAAAGAAAATGCATTGCAGAAAATTATATGTCCCGAATTTTATTCTCCATATTCCAATATATGTGCATACTAATTCTGGATATCGTTTGAAAGGTATATAAGATGAGATGCTGGAGCACCGTCTGGTGGCAAGTAACAATAAAGTGAATAGCTCAAATACATTTTCCATACTCGAATACATAGTATTACCCATTTTCATAGCGATGGGTTAAAAAGGTATAGAAATTGATGTACTGCAGCACCATCTGGGGGTGAGTTACAACGAAGGGCATAAAGACTTTCTCCATGTTTTGTAAATCCCATACAAAAAATTTCATCAAAATTGGCTCAGCTGTTCAGGATTAGTTCAGTGACAAACACATGTACAGAAGAATTATATCGATTACAGCACCACCTACCGGATCCAATTGTAAATCTAAACAATCGAGGGATCTAATCAAACCTACAAAAAGTTTATCAAATTCGGTATAGCCCTTTAGGAGGAGTTCAGTGACAAACACATGTAAAGAAAATATATATGTACAAAGACATGAACCTAAATACATTACATAATCAATAAGATATATTACACAAAATTTAATTATTATAATGATATATGAGATGATTTTTAGCTCCTATTATTATAAAACTAATTGTTAAGAAAGGTATTCATTCAGAAATGCATTCAACAATAAATAATATTAATGTATGTACTTTTATATTATAATATTCTAGTTTTTAACAAACACATGTACAGAAGAATTATATCGATTACAGCGCCACCTACCGGATCCAATTGTAAATCTAAATAATCGAGGGATCTACTCAAACCCACAAAAAAATTTTTATCAAATTCGGTATAGCCCTTTAGGAGGAGTTCAGTGGCAAACACATGTAAAGAAAAAATATGTGTACAAAGACATGAACCTAAATACATTACATAATCAATAAGATGTATTACACAAAAATTTAATTATTATGTTGATATATGAGATGATTTTTAGCCCCTATTATTATAAAAACTAATTGTTAAGTAAGGCATTCATTCAGAAATGCATTCAACAATAAAATTAATGTATGTACTTTTATATTATAATATTCCAGTTTTTAATAATAGACTAAGGAAGATTAATCTGAACAAAACAGCTGAATAAATTTTCCCAACAGAAAGAGGAAACAGAAGCAATTTATTACACAATTTTAATAATTCATTTTACAAAATAATGACAATTTTAGTTGCCAAGGACACTTAACATGAAGGTTAAATATCTTGATTCTTGTAATGTTAAGTACAATATTTAAATATATTTGTTTTTTAAAATTTAGATAAAAATAATGTTCGTACATAAATTTTAAGCAGACTGTAATTTAACATTCTGTTAAATTTCAAACTATAACTTATTTTCAAAATTTCTCAGTTTTATTTATGGCTTATAGCTCTCTTGAAATGTAAAAATAATTTTCAGGTTATTTATTTTATTTCAAGTGTGTTGACAGTGAACTGTTTTCTACTTGGCAAACTACCAAAAATGAAAGTACACCAAAAACAAAGGTGAAAATTATGAATCTGCAGTTCTTCTGATTATACTACTACATTTAGATGTAATGCGCGAACATTTCACACCTATAACACTGGAATTTCGGATCCCTTTTAGAAGAATAAAAGTCACAGCAAATTTTAATTTATTCAAGTAAAAACCACATATAATTAGAAATGTATAAAAAATATTCTCTTTGAGTGAAAACTGCTAGATTTTGAATAATATCTGATTAAGACAAAAGTATAATTTATAATTTGAAATATCTCTTTCGCATTAAAGCAGAACAAATCTGTAATGTACTTTTAATTATGTATTTGTATTAAAAGTATTATAAAATTTATCTTAAACCTGATTATTTTTAGTTAAATATTATTAAAAGTTCTAAATGTTTACTTACATTTATTTATAATGAAAACCCTGCGTTAGAGATTTTGTAAAATTTAGAATTTGTATTTTTTAAATACATTTTTAATTAATTTTTAATTATATATGTGTATATGTCTTCTTCAACGTTGATACCTACTATTTCCTGTAGAAGTAACTTCAATTCTTTAAACATATGCAAGCTCTGAATTTTATACAATTTATATACATCTAATTTATATATAATTACTTGCAAACAATTAGCCTAGAACAAAATTTTATTGAAAGAAGTACTGACATTTAATTATAAATACATTTAAAATATTTAATTAATTTAATGAAAATTTATCTCAGTTCCTTTTTTTTTTAAATTTTATATTAAAAATGACTATAATTTTAAATGTTAATATTTACTACATTAAGTATTTGATAAAAAATTTCATAGCTTCATAGCATTTGATTAAAAATATTTTTAAATAATGTTTTATGTAAATACACTTTATTTCTTTTGTTTTAGACATTTTTATACAATATTATAATTACTTGATAAAAAAAATGCAAAAACATCAATGAAACTTATTACAGAAAATTTCAACTCAGAATTGCCAGAATGTAAACAACAATAAAAATAATTTGTATGCAATTATTTTCACGTAATAACTAATATTTTGAAATAAAAACTTAAATAAACTCAGAAAATCTATACTCAGATATAAAAAAAAATATATATGTATATTTTAAAACATAGTTATATATATATATATTCTTAAACAGAAATTTAACTAAATTTTTATCACATTGAATTGCGTATTGAATTATCATATATAGAAAATATCATTTATTACGTAATATTTTGATCTAACTTTTTATATGATTAACAACAAAAAAAAATCACTAACTTGTTTAGAAGCCAAGAAGAAATTTTTTAATTAAGTTCATGTAGCAGAATTAATGTAAAATTAAATATAAATTTTTAAAATATAATGAAACAATATATTATTTTGTATTATTATGTAAGCATATGATATGCAGTAATTGTTAAATTTGCATATAATCCTCAGTGTCCTTCAGTGTGGGACGGTCACCCCATGAGTAATCTACTCATGGGTTGGAGGAAAAGGAGCAGATGTCGAAGTTTGATCTGGCTAAATGTCCTCCAGTGGCTTCTGGTAGGATTTGTATGGTGAACACCCCCTCATTTGCGTATAGTATGGAAGAAAAATTGGAAAACTTGCAGCAGGTAGTTCAACTACATAGCCGATTGAACTGTAGACCTATTCTCACCAACGGCGCAAGTTGCCACTGACAACGAGTCGGGCTATATATATGAAGGACACAGTATAACAATAAAAAAATCAAAGAAGATCCGTTAAGGAATAAAAAAAAACATGATTTTGTACATCCAAAACCACAGCAGTCATCTCCACATATTATTCTATGCTCCTGTGAAGCACAGTTAAATTCTATAACGAAACTATAATAACATTCACAATACAGAAACTCTGAAGTCCTCACCCTAATACATGAAAAAAAAGAAAAAATATGTCCCATAAATATATATATGCATATATATATATATTATATATATATTATAGCGATATTACAATAAAATATTTTGAATACGTATATACATATACATATATAAATATAAATATAAATCAATAAATATATGTATCAAAAAATTTCTTTCTAAATATATAATTAAATCGCTTAAGAAAACATTGACATCCCCCAAACACCTTCCGCATAATTACGGATTCCATTGAAATAACAGACCATTAAACAAACTCAGTTTAATAACAACATCAAAAGCAAATCCATATTTCCAATAATTAACTGTCTCCAGAACAGCAATCCTACCTCCAAAGGCTTTACATTTAAGTGCCGAACTAACAATGTGACAGCAAAAAGAATAATCCATGTGTTATGGACACAGCTTCAACCACATTTATGGAATCCTGATATCGCTCCATCCCCCTTTGAGTGGCTGGGCCGCTGTAAAAGGCCGCTTTGTCGGAACTGTTTATTTGGAGGAAGAATTTAAAAATCGACCCTTGTGAAAATAATATTCATCACTCATCCTCCGAGCCCGATTCCCTCTTCAATAAAGAGGACCGTTTCATTGAATTGGGTGGAGATTCAATAAATTAACTCCGCCATGCTTACAAATTGTGTTGTGTCAGTGGAAGAGAGATTATTAAATGCGGCCAATTTTGGCTCGATTCAGAATGCGAAATAATGTGGCTAACTTTGTTTTGTTCCGCACAATGCACTTTTCGAACAAAGAGATACTTTCTTAGAATTTGCTGATCATTAATTTGTGGTTTAAATTCGCTGTCTCAGAAAGTTCTGAATTTCAGTTTAAAAATGATTAACTCGTGCACTTTAAAGCAAAGTAAATAAACGATGGGAATTGTATTCAATGAAATTAGTAAACTTGCCGTTTAGTTTATTCTGCTGTGACAATGAAGAAAAAAAATGGGAATTTATTAAGCAAATTTCAGTTATACAATAGTGCAATATAAGAATCATTTATGAAATTAAATGAAATTAATTTATAAAATTAAATGAAAACTATAATATTTGACTAAAGATATTTCTAAAAGAAATAAACATATTCTTAATATCGTTTATACAAATATATGCAAATTATTCATTATATCTATACAAATGAATTCACATATTTTATTTACTGTTTTTCCAGAAACTTTTTATACTTCGAATTATAAGAAAACCAAGACTGCACTTTGTTTTCTGCTGAGATTCTAAATAATGAGCTACAGGTTAATCAAATTTACATTTCAGATTTATCATGATAAACCAGAATTTTTTTTTGATATAAAAACATACAAAAATATTTGCTAGTTAGGAGAATAATTTATTCATATATCAGGAGCACAAAATAATCCAATTAAGTCACACCAGAAAACCTTTTAAATGAAGTCTGAACATACATTAAAAAATTGAATAGAAAACCGGGTCATACAATAGGCACTGGAATACAGGAAGGAAGATGATCAATATTTTCTGAAGGGTTCTCTTCCAGTCCAATATATTTTCGGATCGATGTATTGGCGAGATTTCGATATTGGTTTATGCACCTTTTCAGTCGCCATTTTACATTTTACTTCTCCTCCCTAAGGTTTTCATTTTGCCGTTTGTGCAACTGCGGTCAAAAATGCAGCTAACTATTGCAGAAACGTTTTTTTTTTTTTTTATTTCTTCTTCTTCTTCTGCTAATGGAAAAAGGAAAACTGCCGAGTTTCCTCTGCATTATACTCTATGAATAATGAATCATTGATTAGAAAAGAGTACAAGGAGAAGTCTTTTCGGAAGGGAGGAAATAATGAGATGTAGTTCTGTTCGTTGAAGTGATTCATGGGAGAATACTGATCTTTCCCTCTCAGTTAGTAATAAGATTTTGGTTTTAGGGGATCTTAAAGATATGACTTAAGTTCTGATTTCTTTGAATTCTTTGATTCAAAAATATTTGTGAAGTACTTCAGAAAACACAGGGTTATTTAACATACACAGATTTGTAATGTTTATTGAATTTGTATTTGTTTATTTTCAGAATCAGATATTTCATTTTTTCTTTCATGATTTTCGTTGAGGTACATAAATAATTCACAATAGTTAACTTTAACAGCAATAATACCTGGAATGTTTTCTATTTTTTATGTAATGGGACTAAAAATAAAATATTTTCTAATACTTGCATATATATTTTCCAAATTGCAAAGGATTTTTTTTTTTTTTTTTTTTTTTTTATCAATAAATATATTATATAGATTGATGTTAAAATTAAAAGGATCTATCTAATATATAAAATTCTCGTGTCACAGTGTTTGCATAAACTCCTCCGAAACGGCTCGACCGATTCTTATGAAAATTTTAAAATGCATATTTGGTAGGTCTGCGAATCGGTCGTAATCTATTTTTAAACCCCTAAGTGATAAGACTGGCCCCCTAAATATTTTTTTTTTAATTTCTTTGGCAAACCAATGTAGTGGCAACAGTGTAGTGTTTTTTTACCATTGAGGGATAGGCGCCAATCTTGCAACCACTTTGAATTTTCGCCAATTTCTTTAGGGTTGCAATACTTTTTGCTTTTACGGAATTCGTAGCTGCATTTTTTCACGAACAATATAATGACTATTTTATTTTATTTCGATAATTAATTGTATTTCTTATTTACACTAATTTCATCGTTGGATAAAAAGTTTGTTTCCACCATTCGAAAGATATACCACAATAAAAAGGATGGCGCCGTGTCATTGTATTTTTGTATTTAACCGTAAAATTTTATGTTCTGAATATTATTGTTTTATTTGTACTACTTTCATTGTATTTTGTGAAAATTATATTTGTATGAAATTTATATTATTTCTATGATGAATAAATCAAATGTATATTGTATTACCTGATTTGATTATCAATATTTTTTTTATTTTCTAAGTTTGAATTTGAATTGGAATAAAAATATATTGAATGAAAAGTTGTGAATCAAAATATTGAACTTTTCTATGCTTAAAGTTTGTCAACATGTGTTGTATTTGATTAAGAATTCTAAAATGCAATGTGATCTAACAACATAACATAATATAGACAATATAAATTTAAAGAAAGATGATGAATTTTAAAAAGGATTTTTCGAAAAGTGTGAAAATGAAGTAAACTCTGCAATTATTTGATATAATGATAACATTAAAATTTTATAAAAGGTATTATAATAGTTGCAAGTTGAAAATCAAGGACATTTTTATTTTAAAAACTTTTGTTATTTGAAAAACAAAACAATTTGAGTTATAAATTTGAGTGGTTTGAATATTGTCGAAAAAAAAATTGATGAATGGTACTTTTAAGTTGGAAGTTATTTAAAGAAAACAAAACAAATAAATAAGTGTTTATATTAATAAAGGAGAATTTAAAGCTCAATAACATTTTTATGTATGTACATTTGTTTTTATTTATATTTGAAAATAAATTGGTTTTAATTATTTCTTATTTGAATTTTTATGCATTTTGTATTCATTCAAAACATCACAATAAAAATATTTCTGTTCTAAATGCTTTGAAACTTCATGTAAAAGTTTTCTTTAAATGTATGAAAGGAATAGAACATGGAAATTAACCTAAATTCATAAATTATTTTTATTTTAGTTTTTAAACTAAGAATTTTTGTAAATTTGTAAAAAAAGTTTGTGGCGACAAACTTTAAGCATACAAAAATGTATAAATAATTGAGATATAAATTTGAAAACAGTATATTACCTACATAAGGATATTCCCAGCATAAAAATACTTGCAAAGGAAAAAACTATTCATGTTTTATTTATTTTTGAATTATAAAATTTTGCAACAATATCACATTTTTGCAATGTTTATCCATATTTTAAAGAATAAATTGTATAAAAATAGTTAAAGTTGATATTTTTATGTGAAATTCAAAGGGTTTGAATATATTTAATCAAAACACTTGCAAAAGGCTAAATATATTTTAAATTCAGGTCATTTCATATTAAAAGCCTTTGCAAATAGCAGGAAGTTATAAAAAAGTCTGTCGAGCAAATTTTAACTTTTTCAAAACAAGCTCAGAAAATATTTACAGCTTTAAGGAAAAACAAAACTATATTTTTTAATAAATAAGACTATGAACTTGATAATTCAATGGTATTTTAATATATTTAGAACATTTTTAAAAGTAATATATCTAATTAAAAGTTGTTTTTAGCTTTTTTCAGAATGAATTTTTATGCTTTTTGTTTTCATGTGAAACACCATAACACAAGTAATTTTGATCCAAATGCTACAAAACTTTGTATTTATGTTTTTCATAAATACTTACAGGGAATAGATCTCTGAAATGATTATAGCTACATAAATATTTTTTTATTTCAATTGTTAAACTTGGAATTACATGCAAATTTTGGAAGAATTTTTGTGTCGACAGCATTTAAACTAGCACAAAATAATAAATAATAAAGATATAAATTTACCAGAGGTCTATGCACTGTAAAATGTTAGTACAAACAAATACAAACTTAGAAATTTAAAAATATTGATTTGATTTCAGGTTTTGTAACAGTATCAATTTTTGGCCATTTTACCCTTATTTTAGCTTATAAAAATTTAAAAAAAATAATAATGAAATTTTTTTATGTGAAATCATTAGTTGTTAGATACATTCAATCAAAAATGTGTACAAAGATAAAAAATTTCAAAAAAATTCCTTCGAAGGTGTTCGTGTACCTTAAACGATCGTTTGCATTTGTATTTTATTGTGAATTTTTTTAAAGTCTTTTCTTATTATATCCCGATTTTATTTTAATTGTATTGTATTTTTTCAATTATCATTTTCAGTAAACGACCACCAAAAAAATCTAACCTCAGAATCCGTGTTTCTCCCATGGGCAACTGTATGTTGCATGCTCACGTGTTCGAAAACCATCAAATTTATTTATTTCGATGAAAGACAGACTAACAAGAAATATTGTTCATTTCTTAGTTAAATGAAAGTAATGATTATTAAAAATTATATTACGTAAAATAATTATAAAACAGTCTTAAAATCAACATTATCTACCTCATTGATTAAATTAATAAAAATTAAACATTTTATATTCGTTGAAACTTAATTTTCTTTTCATCATTCTTTACCAATCACTTCCTTAACAATACCAATTATTATCTAATAATTTGAACGACAATTAAAGAAAGCCACAGCAACGCGTGGCCGGGTCTTCTATCTATCTATATACATTACTAGTTATGCCTTTGACTTTGATCCATAAAAATTGAATTGGCCAGTACAAAAATATGCTTATAAATCATACTATTTATAATATCCTGGGGGTACGTATTCAGTTATAAAGTCAATCTTATAGTGTTATAATTGATTTCCTTTGGTTTCGTCAATTTCTTTCGAATTTTGCGGATGCCTTCAACAACATGTTTTCCACATTCTGTCAGTTGTATATTTTAATTGAAACTATAAATATTTTTTTTTAAAGTAAATAAACGCAATTTATGATTTCAATTAATTATTTTAAAAAAGAAGTTATTTGCTTTGTTCTTCAATTTATAGGAAAAACAAAGTTACTTGTCAAATATATAACAAAAATTACAAAGTTACTTGGCCACTTTATTATTAAAAGCAATTATTGGCATTGCAAAATATTGCCTTGTTAAGAGGGGACACTGAAGTGGAGTGTTTGTGTACTATTAATCTAATTTTAAAATTAGATGCATATGAATATATAAGTATTTAAGAAAAATTGTTAAAAAATAAATAAATAAAAATAATTTATGATTTCAGTTAATTTTCTTAAAAGAAGTTATTTGCATTCTACTTTAAATTATTAGAAAACTAATGTTGTATTGGTCTTTTGATGAAATTGTAAATAATTAGCCCCAAGACAACTAAATTTACATTTCAGATTCATAATGGTAAAACATCATTTTTTTTCACATTTAAAAAACTCATAAAAATATTTGCTAGTTACATGAATAAATTATTCATACAGTGAGCACAAAATATTCCAATGATATCTCACCGGAAAACCTTTTAATTGAAGTCTGAATAAACTTTAAAAAATTGAATTAAAACTGGGTCATACAATAGGCACTGGAATACAGGAAGGAAGATGATCCATATTTTCTAAAGGATTCTCTTCCAGTCCAATATCTATTTTCCGGATCGATGTATTGGCAAGATTTTGATATTGATTTATGCAACTTTTCAGTCGCCAGGTACATTTTACTCTCTCTACTTCCTACCTCCTGAGGATTTCATTTTGCTGTTTGTGCAACTGCGGTCAAAACCAGCTAACTATTGCAGAAACGTTTTTTTTATTTCTTCTTCTTCTTCAGCAAAATGGAAAAGGAAAATTGCTGAGTTTCCTCTCTATTATACTTTATGAATAATGAATCATTGATTAGAAAGGACGAGGAGAAGTCTTTTGGGAAAGGGAGGAAATAATGAGATACAGTTCTGTCCATTGCAGGGATTCATGGGAATCTTTTTAGTAAGAAGATTTTGGTTTTAGGGCATCTTAAAGTTGAATTAAGTTGATGCTTCTTTGAATTTTTTGATTCCAAAAATATTTGTCAAGTACTCTAAGAGCACTGTTGTTTAACATACACCGATTTTTAATGTTTATTGGGTATTTATATTCTTAAGAATATTTGATTTTCTTTCACGATTTTCGTTGATGTTTGTAAATAATTCCCAATAGTTAACTTGAACAGCTAAATTGCAATAACACATATATTTTCCAATAGTTCGATATAGTTTCCAAATTGCAAAGAATAGGGTATAGCATTGTGATTTTTTTCGCATAAAGGAATTATTTAAGGTGACAATGAAATTCAAATTACCTATATATATAAATATACATGTCACTAGATGTGTGTTTGACTTCGATCAGTCATCTAGCCAGCATAAAAATACGATTATAAATCATGTTATTTATATTATTTGGATGGTATGTATTCAACGGAAAAGTCAAACCTTAGGCTTTATTAGTAAACAAATAGGGGCATTACAGAACTTATCCTTGTTAAGAAGATACTAAGGTAATGTGTTTGTTTGTTGATCTAATTTTGTATTTCGATACATATGGATTTATGAATATTAAAGTACAAATATTTAAAAAATAAAAAAGCAATTTACGATTAAAATTAATTTCTATTAAAAAAGTTTACTTTGCTCTTCAAATTATAAGAAAAACATAGTTACTTGGAATTTTTTTATAAAAAAAAATTAGTGGCGTTACAGACGTTTTACTTGTTAAAGAGACACTAAAGTACAGTGTTTGTGTACCATTAATCTCGTATTTATTTCAATACATAAGAATTTATAAATATTAAAACTGCAAATGTTTAAAATTAAAAAAAATTAAATCAATTTATAATTTAAATGAATTTCTATTAAAAAGTTCTTTAGTTTGTTCTTCAAATTATAAGAAAACTAACGTTGAACTTTTTTTTTTTTTATGAAATTCTAAATAATGAGCTCCAAGATAACTAAAATTACACTTCATATTCATATTGGTAAAACATCATTTTTTTAAAGATATTTAAATATATAAAAAAAGATTTGCCAGTTACATGAATAATTTATTCATACCTTGAGAACCAAATATTCCAATGAAGTCCCACCTGAAAACCTTTTTAAGGAAGTCTGAATACACTTTAAAAATTGAATAGAAAATGGGGCCAAACAATAGGCACTGAAATACAGGGAGGAAGATGATCAATATTTTCTAAAGGATTCTCTTCCAGTCCAATATCTATTTTCCGGATCGATGTATTGGCAAGATTTCGATATTGGTTTATGCACCTTTTCAGTCGCCATTTTTACACTCTCTCTCTACTTCCTACCTCCTGAGGATTTCATTTTGCTGTTTGTGCAACTGCAGCCAAAATCCAGCTAACTATTGCAGAATTTTTTTTTTTATTTCTTCTTCTTCTTCAGCAAATGGAAAAAGAAAACTGCCGAGTTTCCTCTCCATCATACTTTATGAATAATGAATCATTGATTAGAAAAGAGTACAAGGAGAAGGTCTTTGAATGGGAGGAAATAATGAGATACAGTTCTGTTCGTTGCAGGGATTCATGGGAGAACACTGATCTCTGTCTCTCAGTTAATAAGAAGATTCTGGTTTTAGGGCATCTGAAAGAGTTGAATTAAGTTGTGTTTTCTTTGAATTTCGAAAATATTTTTGAAGTACTCCGAGAACACAGGGTTATTTAGCATACACGGATTTGCAATGTTTATTGGTATCTGTAACTCTTAAAAATATTTGATTTTCTTTCATGATTTTCGTTGAGGTACATGAATAATTCCCAATAGATAACTTGAAGAGCAGGCTAACAGTAGCACATATAATTTTTTCTGTTTTCTGTAAAGGGACTAAAATAAAATATATTGTAATACTTGAATATAGTTTCGAAATTGCAAAAGATAGGGTATAACGTTTTGATTTTTCCACATAAATGAATTATTTAAGCTAAGGATGAAATTCAAAGGATCTATATATAATTACACATCTCGCTAGATGTGTGTTTGATTTCGATCCAGTCATCAAGTCAGCAAAAAATACGATTATATATCATGTTATTTACAGTGTTTTGTAGGTAGGTATTCTGTGGTAAAGTCAACCTCATGCTTTATTATTAAATAAATAGGGGTATTACAGAATTTCTACTTGTTAAGAAGACACTGATGGAATGTTTTTATTCTCTCTCTCTCCAAGTTACTAAGAAGATTTTGGGCATCTTAAAGAGTTGAATTAACTTGGGGTTTCTTTGAATTCTTTGATTTCGAAAGTATTTGGAAGTACTCTGAAAACACAGGGTTATTTAACATACACAGATTTGTAATGTTTAATGGGTATTTGTACTCTTAAGTTTATTTGATTTCTATAAGGTACATAAATATTTCCCAATAGTTAACTTGTATTGCTGTATTGCAATAACACATAGACTTTTTCCTGTTTTATGTAGTTGGAATAAAATAAATTCTTTAATACTTAAATATAGTTTAAATATAGTTAAATGATCTCTCTCTCTCCGGACGTATGTATATATATATATATATATATATACCCCGGCCTACGTTGTCCTGCCAAAAAATGTATTGTAGAAAATTACATATCACGAATATTTTCTACATGTTCCAATATATGTGCAATGTGCATATTAATTTTCATGGATATCATTTGAACAATATACAGCAAGAAATGCTGCAGCACCATCTAGAAGTAACAATAAAGTGGATAGCGCGAACCTATTTTCATACACGAATACTTATTATTACAGATTTTTATAGCAATTGGTTAAATGGTATAGAAGTTGATATACTGAAACCCCATCTTGTGGCGAGTTATAACAAAGAAGATAGCTTAAAACTATTCTCCATGTTTTGTCAAACACACACACAAAATTTCTTCAAAATCGGTCAAGCCGTTTAATAGGAGACAAACACACGCACAGAAGAATTTTGATCGCAGAGCCACTTAATGGGTCCAATTTTGAATCTAAACCATTCAGGGACCCACTTAAGCATACACAAAAAAATTTCTTCAAAATTAGTCCAGCCGTTTTGAGACGAGTTCAGTGACAAACACATGTACAGAACAAATTTATATACAAAGATTTGAACTTAAAGGCATTTCATAATTTTAATTAAAGATATATTACACAAAACTATAATTATTATGATGATATATAAAGTGATTTTCGGCTCCTATTATTATAAAACTAATTGTTATGTAAGACGTTCATTCTAGAATATATTCAACAAAAAATAATATAAATGTATGAGCTTATATATTATAATTTTATAGATTTTAATAATAGACTAAGAAAGATTTATCTAAACAAAACGACTAAATAAATTTTCACAACGGAAACATGAAGAGTGAAGCAATTTATTATACTAATTTAATCATTTATATTAGAAAATAATCTCAATTTTGATGCCAAGCACACTTAACAAAGCAAAATAAATATCTTGATTCTTGTAATGTTAAGGACAGTGTTTAAAACTTTTAAAAAAATATTTTAGGTGAAAATGATACCTTACATCAATTTTACTCAAACTGTAATTGAACTTTCTGTTAAATTTCAAAATATAGCTTATTTTCAAAATTTCTCAGTTTTATTAATGGCTTGTAATGCTCTTGAAACGTTAAAATAATTTTCAGGTTATTTATTTTATTTCAAGTTTGTTGACAGGGAACTGTTTTCTGCTTGGCAAACTACCAAAAATGAAAGTAAAAGAAAAACAAAGGTGAAAATTATGAATCTGCAGTTCTTCTGATTATACTACTACTCTTACACAGAAAGAGCGAACATTTCACACGTATAACACTGGAATTGGGATCACTTTTACAAGAATAAAGATCATAGGATATTTAAATTTATTCAAGTAAAAGATATATAATTAAAGCGTATAAAATATTCTCTTTGTAATGGAACTGCTAGATTTTGAATACTACCTGATTAAGACAAAAAAATTTATGATTTGAAATATCTTTTGATTTGAATTATCTTATTTGTAATAATTTATGATATTTACTTACTATTGCTAAACAAATATGTAGTGTATTTTTTTTTGTGTGTTTTCACTATAAAATATTATAAAACTTACCTGAAACCTGATTATTTTATGTTAAATATTATTAGAAGTTCTAAATATTTATTTTTATTTATTTACAATCAAACCCTGCATTTGAGATTTTGCAAAGTCTCGAATTTTTATTTTCTAAAATACATTTTTTTATATTATATATAAATATACATAAATGAATATTTTCTTTAATGCTGATATCTAAAATTTCTTGTAAAAGTAACTTCGAATCCTTATACATATTGAGCTCCGAATTCCGTACAACTTATATATATTTAATTTACATATAAATTGCTTAAAAATGATTATGCTGCATTAAAAATTCACTTAAAAAGTATTAGTATTTAATTATAGCTATATTTAGCATTATTTAATTAACTATAATGATAAAAATCAGCTTCAGTCCCAATTTTTTTATTTTATAGCTAAAACGACTACAATTTTAAGTATTACTATTTACTTCAATAAACACTTGAATATATATATATATATATATATATATATATATATATATATATATGTGTGTGTATCAAAAAATTTATTTCATAAGATATAATTGAATCTCTTAAGCAATCATTAACACTCTCAAGCACCTTCAGCATAATTACAGATTCCATTGAAATAATAGAGCTTTAAACAAACTCAGTTTAATAACAACATCAAAAGCCCATTCATATTTCCAATAATTAACTGTCTGCAGCACAGCAATTCAACCTCCAAAGGCTATACATTCAACTCCCAAACTTAACACTATGCCAGCAAAGAGTAATCCATGGCTTCAACCGCATTTATGGAATCCTGATATCACTTCATCTCCCCTTTGTGTGGGTGGGCCGGTGTAAAAATGCCACTTTGTCGGAACTGTTTATTTAGCGAAAGGACCCATTTAAAAATCGACCCTTGTGAAAATAATATTAATCACTCATCCTCTGAGCCTGATTCCCTCCTCAATAAAGAGGGCTGTTTCAATGAATTGGGTGGAGATTCAATAAATTAACTGCGCTATGCTTAACAAAGTGTGCTGTGTCAGTGAAAGGGAGATTATTAAATGCGACGAATTTTGGCTCGATTCAGATGCGAAATAATGTGGCTAACTTTGTTTGTTTCTGCACAATGCATTTTTCGAACAAAGAAAAAAATTTCATAGAATTTGCCGATCATTAATTGTGGTTTAAATTCGTGTCCTCAGAAAGTCCTGAATTCCAGTTTAGAAATAGATTATCTCGTGGGCTTTAAAGCAAAGTAAATAAACAATGGAATTTGTATTCAATAGAATTAGTAAACTACATGATTAGTTTATACTGCTATGACAATTAATTTCTGTTAAAAGAAGTTATTTGCTTTGTTCTTCAAATCAAAAGAAAACCAATGTTACACTTGGTTTTCTGCTGAAATTCTAAATAATGAGCCCCAAGAAAACTAAATTTGTACTTCAAATTCATAATGATAAAGCATCTTTTTTTTTTTTTTAATTCAAAAACATATAAGAAATTTGCCCGTTGCACGAATAATTTATTCATATACCGTGAGCCCAAAATATTGCAATGGAGTCACACCAGGAAACCTTTTTTAAATGAAGTCTGAATATACTTTAAAAATTGAATAGAAAACCGGGCCATACAATAGGCACTGGAATACAGGAAGGAAGATGATCAATATTTTCTTAAGGATTCTCTTCCAGTCCAATATCTATTTTCCGGATCAATGTATTGGCAAGATTTCGATATTGGTTTATGCACCTTTTCTGTCGCCATTTTACTCTTTCTCTACTTCCTACCTCTTGGGGATTTCATTTTGCTGTTTGTGCAACTGCGGCCAAAACCCAGCTAACTATTACAGAAAATTTTTTTTTATTTTTCTTCTTCTTCAACGAATGGAAAAGAAAACTGCAGAGTTTCCTCTCCATTATACTTTATGAATAATGAATCATTGATTAGAAATGTGTACTACAAGGAGAAGTCTTTTTGGAACGGTAGGAAATAATGAGATGTAGTTCTGTTCGTTGCAGGGATTCATGGGAGAACACTGATCTCAATTTCTCTCTCAGTTAATAAGAAGATTTTGGTTTCAGGGTATGTTAAAGAATTGAATTAAGTTTGGTTTTCTTTGAATACTTTCATTCGAAAAATATTTCTGAAGTACTCTGAAAACACAGGGTTGTTTAACCTGCACAGATTTGTAATGCTTATTGCGAATTTGTACTCTTAAGAAAATTTGATTTTCTTTCGAGTTTTTCTTTTGAGGTCTAGAAATAATTTCAATAGTTAACTTGAACAGCTGATTTGAAATAACACAGATAATTCTTCCTATTTTATGCAATGGGAATAAAATAAAATATTTCTAATACTTGAATATAATTTAAAAATTGCAAAGGACAGGATATAATTTGATTTTGATTTTTGCTCATAAATGAATCAACGTCAAATGAATCGTGTGTCTCTCTCTCTACATATATATGTCTGTGTCTTTGACTTGAACCCAGTCATTTAGCCAGAATTAAAAGCATAAAAATACGAATGTAAATCATGTAAGTTATTATATACTGGCTGTATGTATTCAGTTTAACTCCAATCTCAATATATTATAATTGATTTAATTTGGGTGTATGAAATTCATTCAGGTTTTGCAGATGTCTTGAACAACATCTTTATTTTCCTCCCTGACTTTTGTAATTTTTTACAATTTTTTGTGTTCTTTTTTTAATCTGCCAATGCAGTTTTTGTCGTTCAACCATTTGATTCGAGGTTTATTAAGTGATTTTCAGTTTCATTGCTATAATATATAAGCCTTTCGGATCATAAACAATTACCCCCCACACACACACGCACACACTTCTTTTATTTGTAAATGAGACAAATCTAAATGTGAGAAACTTCATGGTCTTTTTATTACGAACAGTATGATGATTTTATTATACAGTTTGCGTCTAACTAATACCGGTTTGTTGTACAAGATGGTCATGATTTTAATTAATCTCTGTTAGGTATCCTTTGATTTTTATATTCATGTATTGTGTTCTTTAAATATATATATAAATATATATATATACTAGCAGAATTCGGCATACGTTGTCCAGCCAAAGAAAATGCATTACGAAAATTATATATCCCGAATATATTCTCCATGTTCCAATATATGTGCATACTAATTATGGATATCGTTAGAACGGTATATAAGATGAAATTCTGAACCATCGTCTGGTGGCAAGTAACAACAAGTGGATAGCACGATTGTATATTCTCGAATACATATTATAACCCATTTTCATAGCGATTGTTTGAAAGTTATAGAAATTGATATACTGCAGCAGCATCTGGTGACTTACAACAAAGGGCATAAAAACTTTCTCCATGTTTTGTAAATCACATACAAAAAATTTCAAAATCGGTCAAGCCGTTTAGGAGTAATTCAGTGACAAACACATGTAGAGAAAAAATATATATACAAAGATATGAACCTAAATGCATTACATAATTTTAATAAGATGTATTACACAAAAATTTAATTATTATGAGGATATATAAAGTGATTTTAAACTCCTATTATTATAAAACTAATTGTTAAGTAAGACATCAATTCAGGAATATATTCAACAAGAAATAATATAAACGTATGAGCTTATATATTATAATACACTAGATTTTAATAATAGACTAAGGAAGATTATCTGAACAAAACAGCTGAATAAATATTCACAGCAGAAAGATCAAGAGAAAAACAATTTATTATATAGTTTTAATAATTCATTTTGCAAAATAATGATAATTTTAGTTGCCAAGCACAACATAGCAAAAGTTAAATATCTTGATTCTTGTAATGTTAAGTATAATATTTAAACATTTTTTAAAAAATATTTAGATGAAAATAACGTCTTACATAAAATTTACTCAAACTGTAATTTAACTTTTTATTAAATTTCAAACTATGACTTATTTTGAAAATTTCTCAGTTTTATTTATTGCTTGTAGCTCCTTTGAAACGTAAAAATAATTTTCAGGTTATTTATTTTATTTCAAGTTTGTTGACAGTGAACTGTTTTCTGCTTGGCAAACTACCAAAAATGAAAGTACACGAAAAACAAAGGTGAAAATTATGAACCTGCAATCCTTCTGATTATACTACTCTTAAAAAGAATGCGCGAATATTTCACACGTATAACATTGGAATTAGGATAACTTTTACAAGAATAAAGATCACAGCAGATTTTAATTTATTCAAATAAAAACACCCATAATTAGAAATGTATAAAACTATTCTCTTTGTAAGTGAATTGCTAGATTTTGAATAATACCTGATTAAGACAAAAGAATAATTTATGATTTGAAATATATCTTTTGGATTATGACTGAACAGACCTGTAGAGATTTTTTACTTGTGTGTTTGTATTAAAAATACTGTTAAAAATTATTTTAAACCTGATTATTTTCTTCTAATATGATTCTATAAAAGAAGATCTATTTATTTACAAACTCATATTCAAAATATGTTTTAAAAATTTTGTACAATTTTAGCTATTGATTAATATTTATTATTTCTTAAATTATTTTTAATATATATATTTAATATACATATATATGTACATAAATATATATATATATATATATATCTTCTTCTTCAAACATGATACCTACCATTTGTAAAAGTAACTTCAATTCTTTAAACATATGTCCATTCTGAATTTCATATAATTTATTCAAATTATGTAAAAATATTTAGTTTAAAATAAAATTTTATTGAAAGAAGTACTTATATTTAATTATAAATATATTTAAAATATTTAATTATTTTAATAAAAATTACCATTTGTTTCATTTTTTTTTTTTCATATTTAAAATGACTACAATTTTTAAACATAAAAATTTACTTTATTAAGTATTAGATAAAAAAAAAATTTATAAAAAAAATGGTATAGCTTCGTGGCATTTGATTTAAAAAATTTTTTATGTAAATATACGTTATTTCTTTGTTTTAGATATTTTTATACAATATTAGAATTACTGGGTGAAAAAATAAAAAAAAAATCTCAATGGAAGTTATTATAGGAAATTTCAACTAAGAATTGTCAGAATACAAATAACACAAAAAATAATTTTTTTGCCATCATTTTCACACTACTACGATAGAAACAAGATCAAAGGTAGAACTGACAATAAAATAAATGCATGATTTTACACAACAAAAGGCAGAGCAGTATTCGCTATCGTTATTATATGCTTCATAGAAACCTAATTAAATTGTATAACAAATCGATAATAATATATACAATACAGGACCTTTGAAGTCTTTCGAATTCTAACACCTGAAAAAGAATTAAGAAATTATCCATATAAATAAATATACAGAGAGAGAGATATTACAATGAAATATTTTGTACATATCCATATCTATATATATATGCATTTCAAAAAATTCTCGTAAAATAAATGAATCTGTTAAGTAAACATTGACACTCCAAAACACCTTCCATAATTACAAATTCCGTTGCAATAATAGATCATTAAACAATCTCAGTTTAACAACAACATGAAAAGCCCATCCCTATTTCCAATAATTAACTGTCTCCAGCACAGCAGTTTTACCTCAAAGGCTCCATTCAACTCCCGAACTTAACAATGTGCCAGCAAAGAGTAATCCATGTATTGTGGACAAGGCTTCAACCGCATTTATGGAATCCTGATATCGCTTCGTCCTCCCTTTGTGTGTGGGTGGGCCGGTGTAAAAGGCCGCTTTGTCGGAACTGTTTATTTGGCGGAAGAATTTAAAAATGGGCCCTCGGGAAAATAATATTCATCACTCATCCTCCGAGCCCGATTCCCTCCTCAATAGAGAGGACCCTTTTATTGAGTCGGGTGGAGATTCAATAAATTATTTCCGCTATGCTTAACAAAGTGTGCAGCGACAGTTGAAGACAGATTATTAAATGCGGCGAATTTTGGTTTTGATTCAGAATTCGAAATAATGTGACTAACTTTGTTTTGTTTCCGCATAATACACTTTCAGAACAAAGAAAGATCATTAATTGTGGTTTTAATCCGTGGTCTCAGAGAGTTCTAAATTTCAGTTTAAAAATAGATTATCTAGTGCACTTTAAAGCAAAGTAAATAAACAACTGAAATTGTTTTCAATAGATTTAGTAAACTAGCCGTTTAGTTTATTCTGCTATGACAATTAATTTCTGCTAAAAGGAGTTATTTGCTTTGTTCCTCAAATTATAAGAAAACTAATATTACACTTGCTTTTTCTGCTGAAATTCTAAATAATGAGTTACAAGACGAATAAATTTTGCATTTCTAATTCATAGTGAAAAGCAATATTTTTTAATTTAAAAATCATATAAAAAATTTGCCAGTTACACGAATAATTTATTCATACCGTGAGCACAAAATATTCCAATGGAGTTTCACCAGCAAAACCTTTTAAATGAAGTCTGAATACACTTTAAAAATTGAATAGAAAACGGGGCCATACAATAGACACTGGAATACAGGAAGGAAGATGATCAATATTTTCTAAAGGATTCTCTTCCAGTCCAATATTTTCCGGATCGATGTATTGGCAAGATTTCGATATTGGTTTGTGCACCTTTTCAGTCGCCATTTTACTCTCTCTCTACTTCCTACCTCTGAGGATTTCATTTTGCTGTTTGTGCAACTGCGGCCAAAATCCAGCTAACTATGGCAGAAAATATTTTTTTATTTTTTCCTCTTCTTCTGCGAATGGAAAAGAAAAAACTGCCGAGTTTCCTCTCCATTATACTTTATGAATAATGAATCATTGATTAGAAAAGAGTACAAGGAGAAGAGCTTTGGAAACGGAGGAAGTAATGAGATGTAGTTCTGTTCGTTGCAGGGATTCATGGGAGAACACTGATCTCTCTCCTCCAAGTTAGTTAGAAGATTTCGGTTTTAGGGCATCTTAAAGAGGTGAATTAAGTTTCTTTGAATTCTTTGATTTCAAAAATATTTCGAAATACTCTGAAAACACAGGGTTGTTTAATATACACAGATTTGTAATATTTATTGGTATCTGTACTCTTAAGAATATTTTATTCACTTTCATGATTTTCGTTGAGTTATATAAATAATTCCCAATAGTTAACTTGAACTGTTTGATAGCAGTAACACATTGTATTTTCCTATTTTATGTAATTAGACTAAAATAAAATATGTTCTAATACTTTGAATGTAGTTTCCAAATTGCAAAGGAGATGATAAAATCTTTTTTTTTTTTTTCGTTTATTTAATGGTGAAGTCATTATCCCGATATTGTAATTGATTTAATTTGTTTGGATGAATTTCATTCATGTTGTACGGATGTCTTGAATTACATTGTTATTTGATCACCCTGTAATTTGTATATTTTACAAATTTGTGTGTTCTTTTTTAATCTGCCACCTCAGTTTTTGACGTTCATCCGCTTGATTTCGGGTTTATTAAATGATTTTCAGTTTCGTTGTTGTACTTTATGAGAATTTTGGATCTTAAACAATAACCCACATCCCATTTTTTTTTTTTGTAAAAGAGACAGATCTAAATGTGAGAAACTTCATGGTTTTGTTCTTGCGAATGCAATGAAGGTTTATTATAAGTACAATTCGAATACAGTTAATACCGTTTTGTTGTATACTGTGATCATGTTTTTAATTAACATTTTGTTAGTTATCCTCTGGTTTTTGTATTCCTTTATTGTGTTCTTGTCTGTATGTATTCTGTACTCGCAGAACCCGGCATACGTTATCCTGCCAAAAAAAAATGTATTGTAGAAAATTACATCTCATGAATATATTCTTCATGTTCCAATATATGTGCATAGTATTTTTCACGGATATCGTTTGAACAATATACAGCATGGTGGCAAATAACGATAAAGTGGATAACACGAAACAATTTTCATACTCGAATACTTATTATTACCAATTTTCATAGCTATTGGTTGAATGGTATTGGAGTTGATATACTGAAATACCATCTGGTGGCGACTTACAAAAAAGGGGATATCATAAAAATATTCTCCATGTTTTATCATACACACACACAAAAATTCATCAAGATTGGTTCAACCGTTTAATAGGAGTTCAGTTACAAATACATGTACAGAAAAATTTATATACAAAGATTTGAACTTAAAGGCAAAACATAATTTCAATTGAAGATATATTACACAAAAAATATAATTATTATGACGATATATAAGGTGATTTTTAACTCCTATTATTATAAAACAAATTGTTAAGTAAGACATCCATTCCGGAATATATTCAACAAGAAATAATATAAACGTATGAGCTTGTATATTACAATAATAGACTAAGATTTAATAATAGACTAGATTTTAATAATATACTACGAAGGATTTATTTAAACAAAACGACTAAATAAATTTGCACGCCGGAAACATGAAGAGCGAAGTAATTTATTATACTATTTTAATCATTTATTTTACAAAATAATGGCAATTTCAGTTGCCAAGAATACTTAACATGGCAAAGTTAATTTTGATTCTTGTAATGTTAAGTACAATAATTAAATATATTTTTTTTTTAAATTTAGATGAAAATAATGTTCATACATAAATTTTACTCAAACTATAATTTAATTTTCTATTAAATTTCAAGCTATAACTTATTTTCAAAATTACGTAGTTTTATTTATGGCTTGTAGCTCTCTCTTGAAACGTAAAAATAATTTTCAGCAAATATTATTTTATTTCAAGTTTGTTGACAGTGAACTATTTTCTACTTGGCAAACTACCAAAAATGAAAGTACACGAAAAACAAAGGTGAAAATTATGAATCTGCAGTTCTTCTGATTATACTACTATTTTTAGATGTAATGAATTTTGGATCCCTTTTAGAAGAATAAAAGTCACAGCAGATTTTAATTTATTCAAGTAAAATCCACATATAATTAGAAGTGTATAAAAATATTCTATTTGTGTGAAAACTGCTAGATTTTGAATAATATCTGATTGAGACAAAAGCATAATTTATAATTTGAAATATTTCTTTCGCATTAATGCAGAACAAGTGTGTAGTGTATTTCTAATTATGTATTTGCATTAAAAATACTATACAAATTTTCTTAAACCTGATTATTTTTCGTTAAATATTATTAAAAGTCTAAATGTTTACTTACATTTATTTATAATCAAACTCTGTGTTAGAGATTTTGTAAAATTTAGAATTTTTATTTTTTAAATATATTTTAATTAATTTTAATTACATTATATATATATATATATATATATATATATACAGTCAAGAGCCAAAACATTATGAATACCTGTCAATAACGAGTTGGACCACCATTGACGAGCAACACAGCTTCAACCCGCCTTGGCATGGATTAATACCACCACTTAATACCAGTTAAGTACCACTTCCATCTGATCACGTGCCTTCCATGTCATCCAGGCGAGTTCATTGCAAAATGTAGGGGTGGTCATAATGTTTTGTATCTTGAGTATATATATATATATCCTTCAATGTTGATACCTAACATTTTCTGTAAAACTAACTTAACATATGCAAGCTGTGAATTTCATATAATTCATATACAAATTACTTGAAAATAATTAGCTTAGAACAAAATTTTGTTGAAAGAAGTACTGATATTTAATTATAGATATATTTAAAATAATTAGTTAATTTAATAAAAATTAGCATCAGTTTCATTTTTTTACTTTATATTTAAAATGACTATAATTTTAAGTGTTAATATTTACTTCATTAAGTATCTGATAAAAATTTTCATAGCTTCATTGTAATTGATTTAATATATTTTTAAATAAAGTTTTGTGTAAATATATTTCATTACTTTTATACAATAATTTCGTTCAGACTTTAGTTTCGTTTTACACATTTTTATACAATATTATAATTGCGCGGCGAAAAATTATAAAAACATAAATGAAAGTTCGTGTAGAAAATTTTAGCCAAGGATTGCCAGTATACAAACCTAATTTGTATGCCAAACTTTTCACGTAAGATTAAAAATTTTTGATTCTAAAATTTTTGAAAAACACTGACATATACTTAAATATATATAAAAAAAACTTTAAAAATAAGTTTCCTGTAATACGTAATTATATATATATATATTCTTCAACAAAAATTTAACTTGATTTTTATCACAATGCCTTGCGTAGATTAGTAATTTCTTTACCATATATAAAAACTATCATTTATTATGTAATACTTTGATCAAGCTTTTATAAAAAAACAAAATATTTCAATAACTTGTTTAAATTAAATTAAAATGTAAGCATAAAAGAAATTTTTTAATTAAGTTCATGTAGCAGAATTAATGTGAAAATAAACATAAATATTTATAATATAATGTAAAAATATAATATATATAATATATAAGTATAATATATAAGTATATGTATATATATATAAATATAATATATAAGTATATAAATAAAATAAATATAATATATAAGTATATGTATATATATATATACATAGACACACACGCACATATATACGCCTGTGCGTGTGTGTCTCACTCATCAGTGCCCTGCAGTGCGTGATGGTCATCCCATGACTAATCTACTCATGGCTGGAGGGAAAGGGGCAGCTTCTGTTGTGATGGAGCAGCTGGCTTTAACGGCTGTGTGTGGCCGTGTTCACCCAGTGCCTTCTGGTAGGACATGTATGAGTGACTACAGTGTATTTGTGTATTGAATGGGAAAAAGTCTCATCAGGTAGTCCGACCAGCTAGCTGATTGATCTGTAGACCACCAGCGGAACACGTTGTCACTGAAGAACAAGTCAGGCCCCACACACAAGCATACTCATACATATATATATATATATATACATGTATGCATAGATATGATATTAAATTATATATGAATATCTTCATATATGAAGAATATGCCCTCAGAAAGATACAATATAACCATGAAAGAACAAGCTAGAATTCACAAGCAATAAAATAAAAACAGGAATTTTCGCATATTAAAAGAAAAGAAAAGAATATGAAAAGAAACAGCAATGTTCATCATATTAAATTATCATGTGTTTCATAGAAGCACAATTAAATTTTATAATTAAGCCGTAATAATATTCACAATACAGAAACTCTGAAATCCTTTACATTCTGACACATGAAGAAAAATGCTCGATATGGACAATTTTTGCATTGAAGAAATTGTCCACATAATTAAATATATAGAGAGAAATATGACAATGAAAGACTTTGGATCTAAATATATATATATATATACACTGAAGTGACAAAAGTCATGGGATAACAATATGCAAATTTTCAGATGGCAGTAGCATCGCGTAGAACAGGTATAAATGCGCAGTGCTTTCGCAGAGCTTTCATTTCTGTTCAAGTTATTCATGTGAAGAGGTTTTGACGTGATGATGACCGCACGACGGGAATTAACAGACTTTGAACGCGGAATGTTAGTTGGAGCTAGACGCATGGGTCATGCCATTTCGGAAATCGTTAGGGGAATTCAACATTCCCAGATCCACTGTGTCAAGAGTGTGCCGAGAGTACGAAATTTCAGGCATAACATCCCACCATGGACAGCGCAGGGGTCGACCGCCTGCACTTAACGACCGAGACCGGCGACGTCTGCAAAGAGTCGTAAATTCTAACAGACAAGCAACACTGCGTCAAATAACCGCAGAAATCAATGCGGGACGTACAAGGGACTTGTCTGTTAGAACTGTGGGGAGAAATTTGGCTTTCTTGGGCTATTCCAGCAGAAGACCGACTCGAGTGCCTTTACTGACAGAACGACATCGCTTGCAGCGACTCTCGTGGGCACGTGAGCATACCGGTTGGTCCCTAGATGAACGGAAAACCGTGGCCTGGTCCGATGAGTCACGATTTCAGTTGGTAAGAGCTGATGGTAGGGTTCGAGTGTGGCGCAGACCCCACGAAGCCATGGACCCAAACTGTCAGCAAGTCACTGTTCAAGCTGGTGGTGGCTCCGTAATGGTGTGGGCTGTTTTTCATGGCATGGACTTGGTCCTCTGGTGCGACTGGACCGAACATTGACTGGAAATGCTTATGTTCAGCTACTTGGAGATCACTTGCAGCCATTCATGGACTTCATGTACCCAAACAACGATGGGAATTTTATGGATGACAATGCGCCATGTCACCGGGCCACAACTGTTCGCGATTGGGTTGAAGAACATTCTGGACAATTCCAACGAATGATCTGGCCACCTAGATCGCCCGACATGAATCCCATCGAGCATTTATGGGACATCATCGAGAGGTCTGTTCGTGCCCAAAATCCTGCATCCTCAACGCTTTCACAATTATGGACGTCTATCGAGACAGCAAGGCTCAATATTCCTGCAGAAGACTTCCAACGACTTGTTGAGTCCATGCCACGTCGAGTTGCTGCACTTCGCCGGGCGAAAGGAGGGCCGACACGAAATTAAGAGGTATCCCATGACTTTTGTCACTTCAGTGTATATATATATTATATAAATACAAGTAAAAATAAACAAATAAATAAATATATATAAAAAAAACCTAATATATAATTGAATCTCTTAAGAAAACATTGACACTCCCAAACACCTTCAGCATAATTACAAATTCTATCGAAATAATAGAGCATTAAAAAAACTCAGTTTAACAACAACATCAAAAGCCCATCCCTATTTCCAATAATTAACTGTCCCCAGCACAGCAATCCTACCTCAAAGGCTTATGCATTCAAACCCCCAATTTAACACTATGCCACCAAAGAGTAATCCATGTATTATCGCCACGGATTCAACCGCATTTATGGAATCCTGACATCACTTCATCCCCCTTTGTGTGGGTGGGACGGTGTAAAAGGCCGCTTTGTCGGAACTGTTTATTTAGCGGAAGGACCCATTTTAAAAATCGACCCTTGTGAAAATAATATTCATCACTCATCCTGATTCTCTCCTCAATAAAGAGGATCTTTTTATTGAATTGGGTGGAGATTCAATAAATGACTCCGCCATGCTTACAAAGTGTGCTGCGGCAATGGAAGAGAGATTATTAAATGCGGCGAATTTTGGCTGGATTCAGAATGCGAAATAATGTGTCTAACTTTGTTTTGTTTCCGCACAATTCACTTTTCGAACAAAGAAAGACTTTCTTAGAATTTGCTGATCATTAAGTGTGGTTTCAATTCGTGCCCTCAAAAAGTTCTGAATTTCAGTTTAGAAATAGATTATCTCGTGCACTTTAAAGCAAAGTAAATAAACGATGGAATTTGTATTGAATGAAATTAGTAAACTGGACATTCTGCTTATTCTGCTATGACAAAGAAGAAAAAAAAAAAATAAATTTTAAAAAGTAAATCTTTGTTTTACAATGGAACAATATAAGAAACAAACAATGAATATTTTAAATAAAGAATACACTTATAAAAACTGCAGTATTTTAATAAAGGTATTTCTAAAGCAAAATAAAATATCGTTTATTCCAATTCATCCAAAATATTCATTATATCTCAACAAATAAAATCAGATATTTCATTTATTGTTTTTCTGGAAAATTTTCATTTAATAAACAATTTTTTCATATATATATATATATATATATTTTGGTTTGCATATTTACGAAGTTAGCCCGACTTGTGACTCAGTGGCAACGCACTCAAGTGATGAGCATTAAGGCGGAGATTCAATCTGCTGAGTTCTTTGTTTTAGATACTGTTTTAGAAAACAAGTAGATTCGACGGCGTCTTTGATGTTCAGCTTCTTGAATCATGAGTTGGACTACTTAGTGGGAGTTTTCCGATTTTTCTCTCTTACGATATGCAAGTATGGGGTAGACTACTCTAAAAGTTCTCTCTGAAGGCACTGGTCTTCTTCTTCAACGTATATGTGGGTGTGCTTGTTCTTCATATGCATATATATATTTATATGAGGAATCCAGAATAACAATATAAAAATCAAAGGAGAACTCACTAGTCTAGGAATAAAGACATTATTTTGAGAAATAAAAAGCACGACACTATTCGCCACACGTAAAAGAACATGTGAACACGCCATAAAAACGCAATTAAATTGTTTAATAAAGCCATAATAATATTCGCAGAAATTCTTATATCTTTTACTGTCTGTTTACAGAAAAGAAAAAAAAAATGAAGAAAGTGGCCATATAAATAAATATATAGAGAGATATATTACAATGAAAGATTTTGGTTAATAAATACATCAATAAATTACGTATATATATATATATATATCAAAACATTTTCATAATATACAATTAAATCTCTTTAGAAAACATTGACACTCCAAAGCACCTTCTGTTTAATTACAGATTCCATTGAAATAATAGAGCATTAAACAAACTCAGTTTAATAACAGCATCAAAAGCCCATCCATACTTCCAATAACTAACTGTCTCCAGCATCGCAATCCTACCTCCAAAGGCTATACATTCAACTCCCGAACTTAACAATGTGCCAGCAAAGAGTAATCCATGTATTGTGGACACGGCTTCAACTGGATTCATGGAATCCTGATATCGCTCCGTCCCCCCTTTTTGTGGGTGGGCCGCTTTTGTAAAAAGGACGCTTTGTCGGAACTGTTTATTTGGCGGAAGAATTTAAAAATCGACCCTTGTGAAAATAATATTCATCACTCATCCTCCGGGCCCAATTCCCTTCTCAATAAAGAGGACCGTTTCATTCAATTGGGTGGAGATTCAATATATTAACTCCGCCATGCTGAACAAAGTGTGTTGTGACATGTAGAAGGGAGATTATTAAATGCAGCGAATTTTGGCTCGATTCAGATGCGAAATAATGTGGCTGACTTTGTTTTGTTTCCGCACAATGCACTTTTCGAACAAAGAAAGACTTTCTTAGAATTTTGCCGATCATTAATTGAGGTTTAAATTCGTGCCCCTCAAAAGTTCTGAATTTCAGTTTAGAAATAGATTATCTCTTGCACTTTAAAAGCAAAGTAAATAAACAATAGAATTTGTATTCAATAGAATTAGTAAACTTGCCATTTAGTTTATTCTGCTATGGCAATGAAGAAGAAAATGTAATTTTAAAAATAAAAATAAAATTAAAAATAATAATTTTTCTAAATATTTAGCATTGATATTCTGCTTATAAATTTGCTTGTGTGTTTATTAAAAGATTTAAATTAATAATTATTATATTTTTAAATAATCATTAATTAATTTTTATGTTTTAATGATTATTAATAAAAATATATAAAGGATATATTGTATTTAAAATAATGTTTTAAAAACATATTAAATAATTTATTTACATGAACTTTTCAAACGAAATGATTAAATTTATAAACAATATAACATTTCTTGTATCTATTTATTTTTAACAAGAACGTAGTGAAATTAAAGCATAATTTGAAAGAAGAATTTTTCGGATTTTTCAGAATCTCTTCTTAACATGTTTACTTTTTCAAAATAAAGCTCTCAGGGAAAAAAAAATACCAAAGCCCGATACAACGTCAACTTGAGTATGAAAAGGTTAGATGAGCTTAAAAATTTTTAACGCACTTATACTATTATTGTTAAAGTGTAGTTCGGACTAATTACTCAGTTCCTTCTATTAGCTCACACTCTCCCTATATGTATCTTTTCAATCGTTCATAAAATACATTTTATTCATCCACTCAAGTTCAAATGCATTTTTTAAAACTTGTAGTGGATGACACTGGATGTTAATACAGGTTTTTTCAAATATTAATTCAGTATTTAAATTTAATTCATTAATTTTAGTTTTTTTTTTTAGATTTAAGTTGCATGTATCTACCAATAGATGGCGCCAAATAAACTTAAAAAAATGAATGAAAATTAATTATAAAGGACTTTCTGCATTGGAGTGAATAATAAATAGGAATTGACTTTAAAAAAATTGTTTTTATATTATTATGTTTTTGTATTATTATAGTCTATACCAAGCATGAGCTTACAATCCAAAATATTCGTGTTTTATTGTGTCATTCTCTGTGCTCCGTTTTCTGTTTTTTCCCCCATTTTAATTTCTTACATTATGCTCACCATAGGTAATGCAGAAAAATTAATAAGCATTTTAGTGTACTTTTCTTTAAAAAAAAATTGCTTTCAACTGTCATTTTTTTTTTTTTTTTTTTTACAAATACTTTATTTTTTTTTGGAAAAGTGTTGTCTGTTGAAAACTATGTGTCTTCTGCAGGTATGCTACACAAGAGATAGGAAAATTATTATTTTTTTCTTTATGTTGTAGGAAAAAAAGTTTACGTAGATGCGTGCGTAATTTATAACGTTTACGTAATACGTTATTGCCAACGTAATGTATAACGTTTTTGTTGAAGATCGAGTTTAAAAGCTGAGGTTATGATACCTAATCCTTTCTCTTCTTCGTAAATGGTGTAATTGCTCCAAGTGAGAAAAAATCAATACGGATTGTCTACTCGAATATAAATGCCATATACCAGAAAAAAATACAAATATGACAGAGGTCTCATCGGATGGTTTTGTTAAGTCTCTCTAGTTGGCTTTAAAAGCAACTCCAAAGCGTAAATGCTAAAATGGATACGATAGAACAAACTAAATATAAGTCAAAAGAAATTTATATTCAATAGGGTTTTTAACAATGAAGAAATGGAAAATTTCTCACGTCTTATTTTGTGGAAAGATGACATATTACAATACGTAATTCTTTTATTGCATATTGATTTTATGATGAATGTCAATACAGGGGATAGTGTATTATCTGATTACCGTATTTAATAGTCTAATTATCGTATTTAGTTAACAAATTGATATTCATAACTAAACAAAGAACCCTATGTTTTTTAGTCTCTGAAACTCATAATAAATGCCAATTTTTGTATTAAAGGTATTTTGGATAACTTCGACATGGAAATAGATATTATTTACATTTATGAAAATTTCTTCTTCTATTTTCATTAAGAATTTCATTCATTATTTTCTGCTTTATATTTTTTTCTCTTGTTTATTTGCCAATTCTGAAATGAAGGACATTTTTTCCAAAGAGAATTGTAATTTAGTTTTTTAGTCAGATAGAATATTTTGTATTTCTTTCCACGTACATTTTTATCTTTTGGTGTATATATAATATAAAATTTTATATAAATATATATATATATATATATTCTCGAAATGACATAAAATTTAATTAAATTTAATTATTTTTAAAATAAATTAATTTCATTCTAAATTTAAATGATTTTTATTTATTTTTTTTATAATATTTCATAAATCAATATTCTAGACATGATATGATTTTTAATATAAATTTTAAGACATGATATAAATTTTACGATACACATATGCCATAAATTTACATACGATAATTACATGTAACATATATTTTAAACAAATCTATGACGGCAGCTAGTGATATCACTTTGCAAACTGTTTTTTTTTTTATTTTTTTTCTTCTTCCTCTTCTTCTTCTTTTATTTATTTATTTTTCTTGCGAATATTAGAAAACAATTTATGTCAGCAAATGTTTCTCGAACAAAAAAATATTAGAAACGCTAAATTACACTTTTTACTTCATCAAAAAATAAATACAAATATTTTTTCACGATTTTTGGCTATGCACCTAAAACAAAAACTTCAGAAAACAAATTTGCATAAAATGGAATAGAACGTCAATAAAATAATTTATGTGTATCTCTAAAAAATTATTCTTAGTTTATCAATAGTTTTTCAATTTCGAATAATTAAACAGTGAATATACAAATAAATACTTCAATTTGTAAATTTTACATATTTTTTTCAATTTTTCTATTTTATCAACTCTTCAAAACTCTATTTTATGAGATAAGTATTGCTTAACAGATCCTGAATGAACGAATTATTCATGAGATAAACCAATTTCATTCGTTCAGAGATGAACCAATTAACTTCCTTTTAACATTATTACAAAATATATATAATGTTTCAAACATGAAAATAATATAAAAAAATTAAATTAGCAGCTTAAAATACAATTAATTAGTGATAATATTAAATCAATTAAGTTATATTTTTTATGAAATTTCTTTGCGCCTAATGTCCTGCAATATGAATAATATTTACATAATGTTATTTATAGCTTTTACCTTTTATTAGTGAACTACAGTAAGTTTCGCTAAAACTTTTATCCCCTTATTCAATTCCTTCTATTAGCTGACACACTCTCTCTATATATATCTTGTTCAAATTTTTAATCGTTCATAAAATACTTTTTCATTCCTCCACTCAAGTTCAAATACATTTTTTTAACTTGTAGTGGATGACACTGGATGTTAATACTGTTTTTTGAAATATTAATTCAATAATTAAATTAAATTAATTAATTTTATTTTTTTTTTTTAGATTTAAGTAACATATATCTACCAATAGATGGCTCCAGATAAACTTAAAAAAATGAAGGAAAATTATTTATAAATGACTTTCTGCAATAGAGTGAAAAAAAAAGTAGGAATTGACTAAAAAATTTTTTTATATTACTTGTTTTTTCTTATTCCACTAGATCGACAGCAACATCTAGAGCACGTCCAAGGACCCGTGTGGTTTCATAGGAGGGAAAGTGGGTGGTAACTTCTAATGTGATGGAGCACTCGCAGGTAGAAGCCTGATTTGGCGATGTGACGCCGAAGGAGTACAGTACCTTCAGGGTGTGGTTTGGTTTGTCGCTCTAAGGTCATTTTGTGTTTTAGTCTAAGTAGACAGGGACATATAGTTTATGGCAGGCATGGGCAAACTATGGCCCGCTGGTCAACTTCGGCCCACCGGAAGGTTCTATCAGGCCCGCGGATAGAATTTTAATTTGCCGGTCCGAGACATTAAAAGAAATATATAGCAGTTGTTTCTAAATATGCCACAAATCATTATCAAAGTAAGTTTCCCAAATTTAATATCTCACGCCCAGAAAATCAATGCTTGTGTTTGCTTCATCTTATATATGTGAAAAAGTGTTTTCAACTATGAACCTTGAAAAGAATTCTTTCAGAAGTAGACTGACAGATGAGCATTTAGCCTCGTTCCTTGGAATCGGTGCGTTTCACTTCGAACCTCAATATAAGGAAGTTTTAAAAATGAAATCTCAATTTCATTCATCTCATTAACATATTTAAATTGTAATACATGTATATCGTTTTATAAATTTTAGAAAAATTTATCTTGGCCCATAAACTTTTTTTTTTTCGATTCTTGGCCCTAGATCGAAAAAGGTTTGCCCATCCCTGGTTTACAACTAAGTAGCTAACTGATTGAACTTCGGCCCTAATGCTCACCAACGGCACAAGTTGCTACTGAACCACGAGTCGGGCTATCCATTTATTTGAATATATTAATTATTGATTTGATGTATTAATGGTTAATTTGATATAATAGTTTAACAAAAGGAGCCACATAATTAGAAGAGATTATATTATTAATTTCAATAAAATTTTTACAGTACATTAGCAATGATAAACGTGTTTACAATCAGTAAAAAGGAAAAAAAAATAAACGTAAGTTTTTATTTATACTTACAAGCTAATTTGCAGTAAATATACTGCCGGAATCAAAGACTATTCTGGGAGTAACATATAATATGGTTAGTTTGAGCAATGTTTTATTGTATGGTTCCTGGTTCCATTAAGTATATTGCACAATCCCAGCAAGCCATATCGAGATAATGACCCTTTATTTGATAAACGCACTATGGAACACAATGATTATGAGACGCTTCGTAAAGCGGTCAAAATAATAACCCCATGGAGTCTTAAGACTGGTTTCGAACAGTGGCTGTAATTTATGTAGGGACAGTAGTAAACTGGCTTTATTTAGGAATTATGGGTATAGAACCCAATCCTCTATACATTTGTAGTAAAATACATGCCATTAAATACTTTTATTGATAGTAAGAATTTCTTCATTTATTTTTGTAAATTAACTTTCGTCATAGTTGACTTTTTTTTTCCATGATTGATTCTTTGATCATACTACCGACACCTAATCATGGTGAAAATTAAATATATATTATGTTTTAGCTAACGTATTGTGTTAAGCTAACGATTTGTGTTTTAATTATTTTAACCAGTCAACAACCAAGATTATATATACATTGTTCTAAATATTCCTATAAATAATTTTGTTTTTCCTATGTAAAGCTCAATATACTTAATTTTAAATCTCTTGTTCACGTATACGTATGTATATATATATATATATATATATATATATATATTCGATACACTATACATATACATATATATTCGATTCTATAATTAAGAATCAAGTACATATGGCTATTTCCTTCATATACTTGATTCGTTCTTCATCCAACGTTTGTATATTTATTATTCATACGGTTGTTTATATTTATATGCTATTTTTCCTCTTGATGTATAATAAATCAATGGGAAAACGTATAATGTAACAAAGCATTTACGGGCTTTTAAGCATACTCTGTAAATTATCTATAAGTCATTTTAACATATAACAAAAATATCCGCACCAAGAAAAACATACCCTCAGAATATTAAAATAAATTATATTAATGTTTACTAAAAATATAAAAAAAAAAAATCATGCAATATATCCTAATCATTTATTATTACATTGAAATGTTATATCAAAAGTTTATATTAAAACTTCAAAAACAAAAGATATGGGGTAGTTACAAAGTAATAAGGCTATGAATGCGTTAAATAACCTGATTTATGTACAAAACTGAATACAAATCTTAATTTAAAACACGATAATAATCGCTTTTCATTATTTTATTGTTGTTGTTTCTTAATCCCACTTGGTCGTCAACAACATTTAGACCATGCCCATGAGCTCCATGAGCTCGTGTTCTTATGGAAGAAGGTAAAAGGGGTCAGCTTCTGATTTGATGAAGCACCCGTAGGTAGAAGTCTGACTTGACCCCGTGTCACAGAAGGAGGAATGTGTCTTCCCAGAGAACATTTAGGGGAATTAATCGAATCGGGAGAAAACACAGAAAACTCCCACCAGCTAGTCCAACTAACGAGGCAAGATGCTGAACATCCCAAACACGATCGCCTCGTTTTTGAAACAGTATCTACAAACAAAACATCCAGCGGATGGAACCTCAGCCTTAATGCTTACCAGCAATGCTCCTGAACCACGAGTCCAAACTTTAAAACTATCTAACACACAGTGATTTTTAAATTTGTCCAATTACTTCAAAAATTACTTATTTGTGCTTTAGCGGAAGATATTATGATTTTTTTTTATATTGTGTCAAGTAAAACATGATGCCATTGGCAATAAATCTATATCATAAAAATTAATTCATGTAATATAGTTAAAAAAAATATAACAAAAATTTACAGAAGTTCAGATTAAAACAAAAAAAAAAAAAACCATTTATTATCAAACCGGTTTATTATCTTAAACCTATTTATTATAAACATTTATATTCATACCCCATCATCTATTATATATTTAATAGCAAATTTACTCAATTAGTTTAAAAGTCACATATTTGTGATTTTAATGCAGATATTAGGCTTCTTTTTACCATTATAATAGTATGTTCTTATTAAATTACGAGCACAGCATATTTTCTTTCATTATAAGCTATAGTAAAAACAATGTATTACTGCATCACTTGTATTCTTCAGTCTATCTCACGTGGCATTCTACTGATTGTGGAAGAGAACGATACCTCATTTCTTCGGACCTCTCCCTCGAATGTTTAGCAGAACATCCTCGCACTTTCTCCCTCCTCGTGCTTGATTTTTATTGGCCTGTTTCTTCAGTCCTTTGTTGGAGCAGGTTCAGACAGCTGCATCCCGTATAGGGTGAATTTCTATTAAATAAGCATCAACGGCAGCTGCTGGTTTCGCAGATGCAGTCACAAGTAAATAACAACATCAAAAAAAAGGAACAGCAGCAACACGCCCTATAAAGATACACGAAAAGCATTTGTTGAATTAAGTTTGCTAGCCAGAGGAGAAAACTGACGATGTCATTGATGCAGAGATAGTTGGTGATGTTACACCGATTCCGTAATATTGAGTTGTCACAAACATGGGCAATAAAAGGATACTTGCGTTAGGAAAAGAAAATATGTTTTTCACCTTTAAGGCATTTTTATGAGTTTGAAGAAAAGTACTTGAATCTTTTGGAAGTTTTTTTTAATCGTTTGTCAAATTTTGTAATACAGTCGGAAAAGAGAGAAGTTACTGAGATTAAGAAAAAAATAAGAAGAAAATCTTCTTGAATTATTTTGTAGAGCCTTTAATCACATTTTGTCAGAGGAATTTATGGTATTTTGTCAGAGAGTAGTTTGGGGAATATTTCATTTTAACATTTGTGCAGCAGTTTATGAGACGCAAATTCTTTTGTAGCTTTTTTTTAATGTATTTTTTCCGAAGAAAATGTTTTTGTACCTTTTGGCCTTATAGTGATTTTTTTTTACATTATAGTATTTTATCCAAGTATTTTGTAACATTATGTTTTGTATCTGACATAAATCTTCTGTAGCATTTATGAAGTGAAAAGCTTTTGTTGAACTCTTTCGAAGCATTTTATCAAAGTTTAAGAGAGCATTTTGTAGTATTTTATTGTGCGTTTTAGGGCATTTTTGAATAATTTGTGAGACGCAATATCTTTTATAAAATTTTTAATTCTTCTAACGCTTTTAAGGTTATTTACTCTATAGCATTTTAAAAGAACTAACCCATATTTATATATCGTGTGGGAGAAGACCCGGAAATTCCCAGAAGTAGTCCGAATAACGAGGAAAGAAAGATAGTGAACGTCACAAACGCAATCGAGTCTGCTCATTTTTTGAAACAGCAAAGTCGACAGCGGATTGAACTTCAGCCCTAATTCTCACCAGTATCTCACGCTATCACTGAGCGAGCAGTCGAGTTTTCATTATTTTAATGCCGTCTAACACATTGTTAATTGTAAATTTACTCAATTAACTCAAAAATGATTAATGTGTGCTTCAACTAAAGATATTTATTTTTTTTTTTAAATTTTGTCACGTAAAACATAAAATGTGTCCTGTAAAACATGATGCCCTAAGCAATATATCTATATCATGAAAATTAATTCCAATAAAATAACTGAAATAATAATATAACAAAAATCCATATAAATTCAGATTAAAACAGACAAACAAAAACATTTTCTTAAAAAATATAATTTGCTATATATATTTAATTGCAAATTTTTTCAATTTCTTCAAAGTCACATATGTGTGCTTTAAATGCAGATATTATGATTACTTTTAGAATTATAATTGTATTTTCTTATTAAAATACGAGCTAAATAAGGTTTTTTTTTTCTTTATACGCTAATAAAATCAATGTATTACAGCATCACTGGTAGTCTTCGGTCTATCTCCGACGGGATTCTACTGTTTGTGGAAGAAAACGATACCTCTTTCTTCGGACTCTCTCCCTCGAATGTTCAGAACTTCCTCGCACTTTCTCTCTCCTGCTTGATTTTTATTGGCTTGTTTCTTCAGTCCTTTGTTGGAGAAGGTTCAGACAGCTGCTTCCCGTATAGGGTGAATTTCTATTAAATAAACATCAACGGCAGCTGCTGGTTTCGCAGATGCAGTGAGAGGTAAATAACCACATCAAAGAAAAAGGAACAGCAGAAACACGCCCCATAAAGATACACGAAAAGCATTTTGTGGAATTAACTTTGCTAGCCAGAGGAGCAAACTGACGATGTCATTGATGCTGAGATAGTTTGCGATATTACACTGGATTCTGTGAATGTGGCGTTTGTCACAAACAAGGACAATAAAAGGAATTTTGCGTTGTGAGAGGAAAATATATTTTTCACCTTCAAGGTATTTTTCTGACTCTGAAGAAAAGTACTAAATCTTCTGAAATTTTTTTTTTTTATCATATGTCAAATTTTATGCATAGAGAAGTTATTGAGATTAAAAAATGGTTATGCAATAATAAGAAAATCTTTTTTGTACTATTTTGGCAGAACCTTTCATCACATTTTTGTCAGTGGAATTTATGGTATTTTGTCAGAGTAGTTTGGGGAAAATTTCATTGTAGCATTATGCAGCATTGTGTGAGACGTTAAATCTTTTGTAGCTTTTAAACATTGCATTTTTTCTGACGAAAATGATTTTGTAGAGTTTTACATTGTAGTATTTTGACAGAGCATTTTATCTCATGCTAAAATGTTTGTAACATTTTGTTAGATGGAAAAGCTTTTAACTTTTAATTTGCCGCAGAGCCATGAGTTGGGCTTTTCTTATGTTAAAACAATCTAACACACAGTGAGTTTCAAATTTACTCAATTACTTAATAACCGACTTATTTGTGCTTTAATTGATGATATTAGGATTTTTAATATTGCGTCAAGTAAACATGATGTATAAGCAATAAATCTATTTCAAAAAAATTAATTCAAGTAATATAATTTTTAAAAATAATATAATAAAAATCTATATAAGTTCGGATTAAAACAAAAGAAAAACACATTTATTATCAATTCTACTTGTTATCATAAACCTATTTATTATTTTCATTTATTATTAAAACCCATAATCTATTATATATTTGATGGCAAATTTACTCCATTACTTCAAAAGTCACATATTTGTGCTTTAAATGCATATATTATAATTTCTTTTCTCATTATTTTGGTATTTTCTTATTAATATATGATCAAAGCAGAGTTCTTTTTTTCTTTATTATAATAATAAAATCAATGTATTTCTGCATCACTAGTATTATTCAGTCTATCTCATATGGGATTCTACTGATTGTGGAAGAAAACGATACCTCTTTCTTCGAACACTTTTTCTCGAATGTTTAGACGAACATCCTCGCGCTTTCTCCCTCCTTCTGTTTGATTTTTATTGGCCTGTTTCTCCAGTGATTTGTTGGAACAGGTTCAGACAGCTGCTTCCCGTATAGGGTGAATTTCTATTAAATAAGCATCAACGGCAGCTGCTGGTTTCGCAGATGCAGTCAGAAGTAAACAACAACATCAAATAAAAAGGAACAGCAGCAACACACCCCATAAAGATACACGAAAAGCATTTTGTGGAATTAAGTTTGATAGCCAGAGGAGAAAACTGACGATGTCATTGATGCTGAGATAGTTGGCGATATTACACCGCATTCCGTGAATGTGGTATTTGTCACAAAAAAGGACAATAAAAGTTTTGCGTTATGAGAAGAAAATATATTTTCTCCTTTAATGGGGCTTTTCCTGAGTTTCAAGAAAAGTAGTGAATGTTTTGAAAATATTTTTAATGGCTTGTCAAATTTTATACACATGGTAAAAAAGAGGAGATATTGAGATTAAAAAGATGGAAACAAAATCTTTTTGCAGTATTTTGTAAGCGCTATTTATCACTTTTGTCAGAGGAATTTATGGTATTTTTCCACAGCAGTTTCGGCAGTTTTATTATAGCAATCTGCAGCTTTGTGTGACACGCAAAGTTTTTTTTATTATTTATCTGACGAAAATGGGTTTTGTAACTTTTTGCATTGTAGGCTTTTTTGTAGTATTTTGTCCGAGGATTTTGTAACATTATGTCAAATTGAAAAGTCTTTCGTAGCATTTATCCAATGATAAGCTTTTGTTGATATTTTAAAAAGCATTTTATCACAGCAATTAATAGTATTTTGTCAGCATTTCTAAATGCATTTTTCAATAATTTGTGAGACATACTATCTTTTGTACAGTTTTTTAATTCTATCACGCTTTTAAGGCTTTTTACGAATAGCATTTTACTTATAACTAACCCACAATTGTATATCGTGTGGGAGAAAACTGAGAAAAATCTTCCAAGTAGTTCGACTAACGAGGAAAGATGCTGAATGTCACAAATTCCATCGATTCTGCTCATTTTTTGAAGCAAGGAAGACGTCAGCGGATTGAACTTCAGCCCTAATGCTCAGCAGCGGCTCACGTTATCACTGAATAACGAGTTGGGCCATCATTACTTTAAAATCATCTAACTTACAGATAATTGAAAATTATTCAATTGCTACAAAAGAGACTTATATGCACTTTAACTGCGGTCATTTGAATATTTTTTTTTTTTAAAGAAAACATGATGTCATAAGCAATAAATATCTATCACAAAAATTAATTCAAGCAACATAATTGAAGAAATAATATAACAAAATCTTTATAGGTTCAGTTAAAACAAAAAAAAGCATTTATTATTACAAACCTACTTATTATCATTTATTATTACAAATCTATTTATTATCATTTATTATTAGAAGTCATCCTCTATTATATATTTAATTGCAAATTTACTCAATTAGTTAAAAAAATACATGTTATTTGCTTTAAATGCAGAAATATTATGATTTCTTTTTCATTACAATAGTATTTTCTTCATTGTTTGTTTTCAATTATATTTAAGCCGAGTTATTTTTTCTTTATACGATAGGGAATTCAATATATTGCTGCATCACTCGTTGTCTACAGGATATCTCACGTGGGATTCTACTGATTGTGGAAGATAACCTTTTTCTTCGGACCCTTTCCCTGGAATGTTTAGAAGAGTATCCTCGCACTTTCTCCCTCCTCGTGTTTGATTTTTATTGGCCTGTTCCTTCAGTCCTTTGTTGGAGCAGTTTCAGACAGCTGCTTCCCGTATAGGGTGAATTTCTATTAAATAAGCATCAATGGCAGCTGCTGGTATTGCAGATGCAGTCCCAAGTAAATAACAACATCAAAGAAAAAGAAAAGAGAAGCAACACACCCCATAAAGATACACGAAAAGCATTTTGTTGAATTAAGTTTGCTGGCCTGAGGAGAAAACTGACGATGTCATTGATGCCGAGATAGTTGGCGATATTGTACCGGATTCCGTGAATGAGGAGTTTGTCACCAACAAGGACAATAAAAGGAATTTTGCGTTATGAGGAGAAAATGTATTTTTCTCCTTTAAGGCATTTTTCTGAGTTTGAAGAAAAGCAGTGAATCTTTTTAAATATTTTTTAAATTATTTGTCAAATTTTATATCTATGGAAAAGAGAGTTATTGAGATTAAAAATATATAGTTATGCAATAAGAAGAAACTCTTTTTGCTATATTTTTGTAAGAGCTTTTCATCACATCTGTCAAAGAAATTTATGGTATTTTGTCAGTGTAGTGTGGGGGATATTTCATTGCAGCTTTATGTATCATTGTGTGAGACTTTTGTAGTTTTTTTTTTTCATTGTATTTTTTCTGACTAAAACGTTTTTGTAGCATTTTGGATTGCAGTATTTTTACATTGTAGTATTTTGTCTGAGCATTTTTTAATATTACGTCAGATGCAAAGATTTATAGCCTGTTATCAAATGAAAAGCTTTTGTTGAACTTTAACATTGCATCTTATCAACTTTTAAATGAGAAATTTGTAGTATTTTGCCATTACGCCTTAGGGTATTTTGCAATAATTTGTGAGACGCAATAACTTTTGTAACGTTTTTAATACTATCACGTTTTAAGGCTTTTTGCATTACAGCCTATTACCATAGCCATTATAGCCTAGAACGCACCCACATTTGTGTACGTGTGTGAGAAAACCGGGAAAACATCTCCAAGTAGTCCGACTAAGTAGAAAATATGCTGAAAGTCACAAACTCCATCAAGTCTCTTCGTTTTTGAAATAACAATCCCGCCAGCGAATTGTACTTCAGCCCTAATGATCACCAGCGGCTCAGTTTATTTCTGAGCAACGAGTCGGGCGTTCATTATTTTAAGACCGTCTAACACAGTTAATTGTAAACTTACTCAGCTGCTTCAAAATGACTAATGTGTGCTTCAGATAAAGATATTATGATATTTTTTATATTCAGTCAGGTAAAACATCTCACTGCTTATCTATATCATAAAAATTAATTCCTGTCATATAATTGAAAGAATAATATAACAAAAATCAATGTAAATTCTGATTAAAACAGCAAAAAAACAATGATTATCATAATGTTTATTATCAAACCCGTTATTATCGTCATTATTATTTATTATTAGAACATATCATTTATTATATATTTAATTTCAAATTTTACTCAACACAAATTTGTGTTTTTAATGCAGATATTAGGTTTTTATCATTATAATAGTATTTTCTTATAAAATTACTAGCACGGCATATTTTCTTTTTTATGGTATAATAAAATCAATCTTATTACAGCAATTCCACTGATTGCGGAAGAAAAACGATACCTTATTCTTCGGACCCTCCTCCTGTAATACTTAGAAGAACATCCTCGCACTTTCTCCCTCCTGGTGCTTGATTTTTATTTGCTTTGCTTCTTCAGTCCTTTGTTGGAGGAGGCTCAGACAGCTGCTTCCCGTATAGGGTGAATTTCTATTAAATAAGCATCAACGGCAGCTGCTGGTTTTGCAGATGCAGTCACAAGTAAATAACAACATCAAAGAAAAAGGAACAGCAGCAACACACCCCATAAAGACACACGAAAAGCATTTCGTTGAATTAAGTTCGATAGCCTGAGGAGAAAACTGACGATGTCATTGATGCCAAGATATTTGGCGACATTACACCGGATTCCGTGAATGTGGTGGTTGTCACAAACAAGGACAATAAAAGGCATTTTGCTTTATGCGAAGAAAATATATTTTTTTAAGACATTTTTCTCTTTTCAAGAAAAATACTGAATCTTTTGAATTTTTTTTTAATCATTTGTCAAATTTTATACGTATGGAAAAGAGAAAAGTTATTGAGATTAAAGAATGGTTATGCAATAAGAAGAAAATGTTTATGCAGTAATTTGTAAGAGCCGTTCATCAAATGTTGTCTGAGGAATGTATGGTATTTTGTTAGAGTATGTTGGGGAATATTTCATTTCAGCATTATACAGCATTTTGAGAGAAGTTAAATCTTTTGTAGCTTTTTTTCATTGTATTTTTTTTCCGAGAAAAAGTTTTTATAGCATTTTTATTGTTTTATGTTTTGCATATACTACTAGGTTCAAAAATGCTGCAAAATTGTATAATGAAATATTCTTCTAAACACTCTCAAAAATGTTATAATTTCTCTGACAAAATGTAATAAAATCCCTAATAAAATACTATACTGAAAACATTACAATGCAAATATCATAAACATTAAGTCCAATAATGTTAGTGAAATAATAATATAACAAAAATCCATAAGAATTCAGATTAAAATAAACAAAGAAAAACATTTTCTTAAAAAATATCATTCGTTATACAATTAATTGCAAATTTGTGCATTTATTTCAGAAGTCACATATGTGTGTTTAAATGCAAATATTAAGATTTCCTTTTCATTATTATAATTGTATTTTCTTATTAAATTACTAGCAAATCATAGTTAGTTTTTCTCTTTATACAATAATAAAATCAATGTATTACTGCATCATTCGCGGTCTTCAGTTTATCCGCGTGGGAGTCTACTGATTGTGGAAGAAAACGATACCTTTTCTTCGAATACTCTTTCTGGAATGATTAGAAGAACATCCTCGCACTTTCTCCCTGCTTCCGCTTGTTTTTTTATTGGCCTGTTTCTTCAGTCCTTTGTTGGAGGAGTTCAGACAGCTGCTTCCCGTATAGGGTGAATTTCTATTAAATAAGCATCAACGGCAGCTGCTGGTTTTACACATGCAGTCAGAAGTAAATAACAACATCAAAGAAAAAGGAAAAGCAGCAACACGCCCCATAAAGATACACGAAAAGCATTTTGTTGAATTAAGTTGCTAGCCAGAGGAGAATACTGACGATGTCATTGATGCTGAGATAGTGGCGATATTACACGTGATTCGTGAATGTGGTGGTTGTCACAAACAAGGGCAAATAAAAGATATGTTGTGTTATGAGAAGAAAATGTATTTTTCACCTTGAAGGTATTTTCTGAGTTTGAAGAAAAATACTGAAAGTTTGAAATCTTTTGAAAGTTTTTTTAATCATTTGTCAAATTTTTTACATATGGAAAAGAGACAATTTATTGAGATTAAAAAAATGGTCGTGCAATAAGAAGAAAATATTTGTGCAGTATTCTTCAAAGAGCTTTTCATCACATTTTGCCAGAGGAATTTATGGTATTTTGTCAGAGAGTATTTCTTTTCATTTAGCGCAATGTAGCATTCTGGGAGACGAATAATCTTTTGTAGGTTTATTTCATTGTATTTTTTTGGACGGAAAAGTTTCTGTGATACATTATTTACATTATAGTATTTTTCTGAGCATTTGGTAACATTATCTCAGATGCAAAAAAATTTTGTAGCACTTTATCAGATGAAAAGCTTTGTTGAACTTTTACAAAGTATTTAAATAAATTTTATCAGTACAATTTGTAGTATTTCCCCATTTTAGAGCATTTTTTAATTTGTCTTCATACATCATTTACATTTAAACATTTTGCATTTTATTACTTTTTTGAAAAAAAACTTTTGTAGCAGTTTATCAAATGAAAAGCTTTTGTAGAATTTTACAAAGGATTTTATCACATTTTATCAAAGCAATTTGTATTTGTCCATGCATTTTAGGGCATTTTTGAATAATTTGGGAGACATAATATCTTTTTTTTTTTTTATTCTATCATGCTTTTACAGCTTTTTACATTAAAAAATTTTGCATTGTATTACTTTTTATATTGTTAAAAAAACAATTTTTTTGTTGTTTTTGTAGTTTGTAGTTTTTTTGTAGTTTTGTAGTATAGTTGTTTTTTTACTTTAATAAAAAGCTTTTTGTAGAATTTTTACAATGCATTTTATCAAATTTTATCAGAGCAGTATGTATTGTTTTACCATTGCATTTTAGGGCATTTTCATTTTAATATTTTTCAATAATTTGTGAGATGTTTGTTTTTTTTTTATCTTTTTTTTTATGTCATGTTTTTACAGCCTTTTACATTATAACATTTTGCATTGTAGTTCTTTATATTGTTGCAATTTAATCAGATGCAAAATCTTTTGTAGCAGTGTATCAACTGAAAAGCTTTTTGTAGAATTTTTATAAAGCCTTTTATCAAATTTTTCAGCGAAATTTGTAATTTTTTGTCTGAGTTTTAGGACATTTTTCATTGCAGCATTTTTCAAAAATTTGTGAAGCGTAATATCTTTTGTACCATTTTTTCATGATAACATTTTTTTGTTGTAGCATTTTATATCATTACATATTGTGACAGCATTTTGTCAAATGTAAAAATATTTGCAACATGTTGGAGCAATAGATTTTGTAGTGTTTTTTTAAATACAAAAATTAATAAAGCATTTAATATTATGTAAATAAACTAATTTATAACTTTTATTTTATTGGTATTTTAAAGAAAGAAAGGGTTCTATTAAGTAATTTGTCCATTCCCTACAATTTTAATCTATATCTCTTGCAGATGTGGCAGCAATTATGTAATAGATTTATTGGTATTTCATAATATAAAGCAAAATATTGTTCTGTTATACCAATATTTTACTATAACAGCTAAAAAAATACTCCCAAGATGCTGCTTTTGCCGTTTCTTTCTCACATCCTCATGCCCAACTGAAAGTCATTACAACCTGTGGATTTATTATGTATTCTCTTATCATTTTCGAAGTGTCAAAAGCAGACTTGTTTAAGAAGCCAACTACTCTGTCCACCAAACCGCTTTGGTTTCATGAAATCTGGTTAAAACATTTAACATATTTGGTGCATTTAAAATAATGCATAAATATAATTTGGTGCAGTAAGTTTACATTAGAATTTTTCATGTTAGGTAGTGTCAGTTGAATTTTTTATGTTAGGTAGTGTCAGTTGAATTTTTCATGTAATAATGTCAATTTCTGAATAAATAATGTATCATATTAAGCATGGAATGATATCATATGAAATTTCATGACACTAATTTCGTCTCTAAAATCTTTGGTTTTATGTAATTAAAGCCAATCTTTAATCCAGGCTGATAACAAGCCTATGTAAATAAAAGTCATAATAAAGTGCAAAAAAAAATATTGTCAGTTTTAATTAACTTTTGATTTATTTTGTAATTTATAATTAAGTTTTTGCAAATAATCCTCAGCATCCTGCAGTGAGGGACGGAAACAACGAGTAATCTATCACTAATGGAAGGCAAGTTCATCTGTTTGATGGAGCAGCCATAAGTAAAAGTCTGACTTGGTTCCGTGTCGCTGAAGAAGGATGGTAATGACTTCTGGGAGGATATTTAGGGGGAATTACACCACATTTGCGTATCGTATGAGAAAAATTCATATTAGTTAGTCCTGCTAAGTAAGGCAAGGTTTTTGAATATCCCAAACTCCACCGAGTCTCCTTTTGAAAAGGATATCTTAACAAAACCGCCAGCAGATTGAACCTCAGCTCTAATGCTATTTTGCCGCATGTTGCCACTGAGACACGAGTTGGGCAATTTATAATTATAAAATAAGTAAGTTATATTGAAAAATACTTTTAATACTTTTATATGCTTTACATCTGTATCTATGATATTTTTTTATATAACATTCATCATCATCATCATGATTGGCGAAACAGCCTCATGGTGGCCAAGGTCGTCTGTCTACTGGCAGATTTCGAAACATGAGATGTCTTCTTTTCTTACGAGGTAGGGTTGTCAGCCCTACGCCCAACTCTCTACAGTCATGTGAAACTAGGATCTACAGTTTAAAGATATAACAATCACTAAACTTAATTAAATCAATGAAAAGACAATTGATATTATTTTTTTCGAAATAATAAGGCTTTATTTAAAAGGTGAATAGTCATTTCGTAGATGATGTATTTTAATTTATTACCAAGAGTCTGTTAAGGATATAATTATTCTTAGCATTGATTTAACGACATATGTATGAAATGAATCTTTTAAAAACAATGTTTACCTTTCACCCAACTATTAAATGCTTCAGGCTTCTTCAAACCTTCTAATTAACAATTTAATTGCTCTCAAATAGTTTTAAAAGGAATTTCCATACCACTTCAATGTTGATGAGTTAAAAAGCAATGTTAAATTAGCCACGAGACCGATCTTGTTAAAATTACCATTTATTTGATTACACGTCAGATATCAATAACATGGTAAATTCTGAACTTATTTTTTATAAGCTAAATATTGAACCCTTTCCGTAATTATAGGGTTGTATTTGACTAGAATACGTTCCACCTCATCGTCTAGCTACAACTGAAATTTAAAAAAGAAAATGCTTTGAAAACTGATATGTCTCTTAAAATTATAAGGTGTAAAGACATAATTTTATATAACTTCTCATCATCTATTCTGTCTCGAAGAAAAGATGAAAATTTTCTTTTTTTTATTCTTCTTTTGGAGTATAATAATTTAAGCAAAATTTAATAGCTTTATTATTTTTGCTGCTTTCCATGTAAATCTTGCTATTTCCGGCGTATTTTTAGGTATCAAGTATTGATTACAGATATATTTTATTTAAAAAAAATTTTTAATATCTATTTTCATTTTCTTCATTATGTCTTTTAATATGTTTCATTTAAATGGGGAAAGTTTTGTATAAATTAATACATGCATTATAAATACATGTATTAATACATGCATTATAAATAAAAACATTATACGTGTATTTTTGTTTATAAAAATAAGTATTATTTAAATTTGTTGCAGAATATTAAAACCGATTTTTACTGTAATAATTAGCGATTAATAATAAGAGCGATTTTGAGTAAATCAATGTTAATAATAAATTAAATCGTCATTTTCATTAAAAAAATCAACATGTCAATCTATATTATCAAAATTTCATTTGATTCAATAAAATATGTAATTTTTTTTTATTTCCAATGAATGTTAATTTTTAAGAAATTGTAAGAAAATAATCATAAACTCTATAGTTTAAAAGTAATCGTCTTGTGAACAATCATAAGCAATATCTTGTAAATAGTACAATCTAAAAGTAATCGTCTTGTAAACAATAATAAGCAATATCTTGTAAATAGTACAATCTAAAAGTAATCATCTCTAAACAATATCTTGTAAATAGTATCTTCTAAAATTAATTACCTCATATACAATATCATATAAACAGTATCTTTAAGAATAATTATCTTGTAAATAGTACAATCTAAAAGTAATCATCTCTCAAACAATATCTTGTAAATAGTATCTTCTAAAATTAATTACCTCATAAACAATATCACGCAAACAGTATCTTTAAGAGTAATTATCTTGTAAGCAAAAATCATAAATATCTCCTAAAGAGTAATCAAAAGTAATATTTTGCAAACAATAATTATATTCGTATTAAACAAAAACAACATTTATTTAGCAATGCATATTTAAAGTTATAAGTACCTGCTATCACCAATATTTATACTTATTTTTTTGAAACGATTTAAAATTAATCTCCAATTAATTTTTTAACCTGTTTATTTATCATTGTACAAAAATATTATACAAATCCATGCATTTGTTTACATGTAAATTTAAGCTTATTAATGAGATAATGATTTGTACGGATGTTGCATTGTTAATAATTTATATAATAATTTTGTCCACTATTATTGTTATTGGTAATTTTTATTTTTGCTTGTTTTTCCCCATCAAAATTCATTTTAAAGAGTTTGTGCTGTCAGTCGAAATATTTATATAATTTTTTGTCGCTACTCTTTCACTTATCTCCTTAATTTAAAATTATTGTATACTTACGAGCTTATAAGTGAAAAGGGAAAATAATGTTATTTAAAGAATGCAACATACTTTAAAAGATTATAGAGTTTCAGTAGAATGATTGTCGTGATTGTTGAAGCGATTATGTGTTGTTTTTTAATAAAGAAAAAAACGGTCTCATAATTTAGTTTTAAAGCCATTTTCTAATGTCTCAGGTGGATGGTATATATTGCCATCCAACGCGGCTCGTTGAACAGAGCGTGTATCACATTATTTCGTAACTTTTCTCACGACATAAAACAAGTAGAGGGTAACCAACCTTTTCAGCAGACAACTGAAGCTCCAAAAAAAATTTCTTTGGGAATGTTTTCAGTAACCGAAGAATTTTCCTGTGGAGTTCTCATTGCATTTCTCAGTTCAAATATGTTTTTATATCTTTAATTCAGGTTAATTATTAGTTTTAAGAAAATATACTGAAGTCATAGCTTTTGTACCAATTTTCAATGGATTTACTTGTAAATATTTTATAAAATTTGAAATAGGGTTAATAGGACAAAATGCGACTGTTGGGATCTATGCACAATTGCTTTCAAATGGTTTCGAAATGAATTTATTTCAAAATAATAAATCTTTTCATCTAGTTTTCTTTTCATATTATGTAATTTTAAATTTAATCATAAACTAATCAAATTATTTTTATTGTAATTAAAATACCTCGAAATTACCTTTCTCTTCTATTACACTGCTGCGTTTAAATCCGCCATGTACTTGGGCACGCGTCAATTGCACTTAGTTATTCGGACAATATTACATTAGATAGATAATTACAGAAAATATTATCTAATTCTGAAACTACTTCAAAAATTAATTTCTCAAATACAGAACAGAAAAATTGTAAATTTCGTACTGTAATTATAATTGCAAACTTCCTAATTTCCCAACCTATAATTTCCTATTTTATAATTTCAAAGGTCAAACTTTTCGTAATATATGAAATAAATGTTTCATATTATTTTAATTTTTAATGCATGTTTTTATTTTAAAATCTAAAATTTATTCAAATCCAAAATGCTTACATTGATATCCCAGATATTGAATAATAGAGAAACTAAATGTTTTTTTTATTCAAATCAAATACAATTTAAAAGGAAAAATATTGCAACTATCTCTGTTGTTTAAGTTAATATTTTCGTTCAAATGTGTATCTAACAAAAAAAATGAATAATATTCCAATATTTCAAAGGAATAATATTGGAATACAATTCAGTGTTTAATCTGATGTCAAAAAAATATTTTAAGACATTAACATTTGTTCAACTGCTTTGATGAAACTTGTATAAATACACAAAAATAATTTTGAAAAAAAATTTATGATAAAAAAATTTCTTTTGTTCGTGTAATATAAATGAAAATATTTTGTTAGCTTTAAAAGAATAAAATATTCTCAAATAGATGATTGGAGAATATTTGCGCTGTATAACAAAAATAAATTTAACTATCGAAAGTTATTGTTTATCTCTAGAAATACATACAAGATTTATTTTTTATTCGAGTGAAAAAAATAATTATTTTCATTTAAATTATTCTAAGTATTATTCTTACATCAAAATTTAAATTATTCAAATCTTGTTCAAGGTTTTAAAGAAAAGAGAAAATATATATTGTGAGTTTATTTAAAATGCATTGTTTAACTTTTTTTTTATTTGAAGCATAGCATGCTGAATTATATCATATGATGGTATAATCATAGAATATTAGTTACTATTTTGATTTTGAATATTTTAGCAATTTTCTTAAGAGAATTTCACAAAATATGAATTCTAAGGATAATCAAAAATTCTCAAAATAACTATGTCAGATATTGCTGGAATATTTCCAATGTTTACATTTCCATAATATAAAACAATAAAGAGTTCAAAGTCCCAAAAATTGCATTGTTTGCATTTCTGACAGTATTCACGCCAATCAAAAGATATTGTTAAAATTAATAAAATACTCTAAATAAACAACTAAAATTTAATAGTTTAAAAAAACTAAAAAAAAACACGCTTTTAGAGTTAATCAAACTAAAAAGTAAAAAATAATTGTTAACATAAGAAAAAATGACTGACGAGAAAATAAACGTCCCTGTTCTAAAAGCGTGGGGTGCTCGCTATCAATCGTTCACTAGTTTCATTCGAAATGCAGAGTTACTTTAAAAATGTCGTACAAAGCACCCCACGCTTTTAGAACAGTGACATTCATTTTCTCGTCAATAATTTTATTCTTATGTTAACAATTATTTTTTACTTTTAGTTTGATTAACTCTAAAAGCATATTTTTTAGTGATTTTAAACTATAATATTTAAATGAGGTCCCGGTACGGAGGACTGGAACTATAGTTCTTACAATAATTTAATTGTGAGTAAAACAAAGGTAAATGCGAATAGGTCGAGCCAGCCAGGATTCGAACCTGGAATCTCCTGATCCGTAGTCAGGCGCGTTATCCGTTGTGCCGCTGTACCACGTAGGTTTGAATGTCTTTACTGAATACTTTCATTTTACATTGATTAAATTGCTCTTCAGAAGTTAAAATTAAATCACTCATCCTGACGATCCTAATCATGATGAGATAATAAACTTATCAAAATATTTTAGTGTCGTCGGTTCTTGATAAGTCGTTTAAATTAAAACTCATCGCTTTAAGTTCGGCAAAATCGAGCCCAAAGAGTCAGTTACATACACATGCAAACATACAAACAAACAAAATACAAGTGAAACTAATGAAATCGTATTAAAAAGTTAAAAAAATTAAATCATCTGTATAATAGATGGCCTTTTTTTTTTGCTATAATGTATAAATTATTATTATGCTACACTACAATAATACTATAACATTTTTAGCTCATAAAAGACCTATAACGACTTCAAGAAGAGGGCCACTTTCAGGTTCTTGGGAACACTTTAATTTATTATTTACAAGAATATAATATATATTTTATATATATATACAAATACGAAACTCTGTGTTATTATACAAAGAAATGAAAATTAAGAATTTAAATTTGATATCGCAAGTGCATGATTAAATCACAAGTACAATTCACTCTAAGGTCGGAGATTTTCAGAGTTCTCGAGTCTACATCAAACCTCAAAACACGCGGTCTGCGGATACCCTAATTATTACAAGGCGTGATACAGGAACCCAAAGAAGCTCTTTGCAAACAGGCGGAAACTCTGGCCTGTTCTGTCACTTCAGAGAAAAAGAGAAAAGCAACACTCTTTGTCGACTCACATAACTATCTTTTCTTCTCCAAAAACGTCCCTTTAAGAAAATCCACCAAGAGGGAAAAGAGGGGTAGTTCAGCTTCCCTCAATGGAGTAGACTTTTTCTCAGCTCATGGTCTATCACCAATCACGAAGGAACAACTCATGGTATAGTCCATATTCCATCTGTAATTGTTTAGACCTGTGAAGGTCGCACAGACAATTGCTAATTTCATGAGTCTCGTTATATATGACACTGAATATCTGCTGTCAGATTTGAGTGACGAGTATAAAACACTATTTGCATATAATATTACTTTCCCCAACACTGCTGTCAAGTGTGAGTGATGGGTTGTTATTATGTACTTGTCCAAGAATATACATTCCTCTCTCCTGAGAATGAAATGTCCCACTCTTCCCTTGGGGAAAATGATACAATACATACACTGCATCACTACATTTCCACATCACAACTACTTTACAATTTCAAAATCTTGTTAAATGTTAGTTTTTTTATTGTTTTTATGTTTGTTTTTATTATAATTTATAATACATGAAAATCATACTAAGAGATTGCACAACATTAAAACAAATTATTTAAATAAGTGCACAATATAATTTCAAAATTCATATTTACAGAATAGCAATTTATTTTAAAGAACTACATTAAACGTATTAGACTTAGTAATTCAAACTATTCTTAAAAAGCATTACATAAATTTAAATTTAAGTATCTTATAAAGTATTACATCAAAATCAAAAGAGTACTCAGAAATTTTAACAGACATTTGGCAAATAAATAACATTTCTTCCTACTTTTTAACACTGATTATCAAACATTTCAATTGATACATATTAATTCAATTCCACGAATAAAAAAAAATTGTTCTATTCAACTAAATTTTCTTGCATTTTATAAACATCATAAATTTTAAGATAATTAGTATCTGACGAAAATAATTTAGATAAATATTTTAAGTTGAAAAAGTAAATGTGTAGAATACATAAAAGTAAGAAATTAATTTCATTTAACGAATGTCTTAAAATCAGGTTAGTGATTGATATTTATAAAAAACACAAATATAAAAAAACACATTGATATTAATTCCTTTGAAGTCAGATATTTAATTAAAAGAAAATAATATTCCGCGTGTAATTTGTTTAATAAGATTTACAAAAGTTAATATGTCTGAAATACATTTAATTATTTATACATTCTCTGATTCTATGTTATTTAAGAAAATATCTAAAGAATTCCTGAATCACACTTTACTTATCACTAATAGTCTTTTTTTACATATTACATTTTAGTTAATGAGATATTATAATATAAAAATTTTTAAATATTATAAAATTAGATTTTAATAATTAAAATATTACTAAAATGTACTTTAAAAATCAATAAATCATTAAACAAAAATGTTTTAAAAAATATGCAGTACTTATTTTTATTTCTATTTAATTATCTTACACAATTTATTAATTAAAAATTTGAATTTAATTTTTTCTTCAGAAAAAAATTAAATCCTTTAAATAAATAAATTCTTTAAATTAAAAAATTAAATAATTAATTGAAAAAATTATTCTTTTTTAAATTAATTAATTATGGATTATTGACAATACCGACACTTATTTTTATAGAAATCGTAATTAAGTGTATGTAAATTCGTTACTTAAAAACTAATAGGTTATAATTTCTGTTGCATGATATTGAACATAAAATTTGATTTTTTTCTACAATGTTGAGAATAAATAATATTCTCAACATTGTAGAAAAAATCAAATTTTCTAAATCTAAAATAAAATCTAAAATCTAAAATGGTAATGTACTAAATAATAAAAAGCTCAATTTTGATAATATTTATTGCGGTTTACAATAATAATGTACTAAGAAATAAAAAAAACCCAATTTTGATACCATATAATAAGACTTACAATAGTAACATAATGACTAATGAAAAGTCATATTTTGATACAAACAATAATGTCCTAAAACAATAACGTAATAATTTAATCTTCAATTTTGATACTATTTAATGTTGTCTACAACAGTAACATACTGAATAATTAAAAAAATCAAATTTTGATATACAATTTAATACGTTTACATAATAATTTACTAAATAATAAAGTTCAAATATACTCTTTATGTGTTCGAAATAACGTACTAAATAATAAAAAAAGTCCAATTTTGATACTTTTTGTGTTCCATAATAATAACAAACTATATAATAAAAAAAGTTCAATTTTGATACTATTTAATGTGATCCACACTAGACTTCACCCTGTAAGTGAAATATTATTCAATATCCATTTGTGAGCTTAAATTAGGAAAGAGCGTCCCGGGGTCCAGATGTTACGGCCCTCGTTATTTATTCATTTATTCTGCCCGAAAGGATGGAAGAATATTACGAGAATGAGATACGTTTCAGCACTTTTCGAATGAGCACGAGACTCTCCCTCACTGTAACTTTAATATCTGCTGAATTATTCAGGTTCGAGTGCACCCATGTAAATAAGTAGGAAGGGACACAAACGCTCGACCGCCAGACCAGATCTCTAGAATGCTTCAGGAGTCGAGTAGCAACGGGGTCAACAATATGGGATAAAGTGCTCAAGTAGCAAAGTGCCGCGATTAAATGCCGCGCGAAATAGCCGTTTCCGTCTTATTTATGACGCCTGTTTTGATGGAGACAGTTTAGGAACTGATATATCAATTTTTATTTCGTTTTGTATGCCGTATCTTTTGAAGAGTGCTGATCATTTTCAGAGCTGTTTATCTTTATATTTTAACTTTTTTTTTTTTGGGGGGGGGTTAAATTAAGCTGTTTGTTCAAAAAAATAACTTGTCTTTTTTATTTATTTAATGATATCATAAATAAGGGGAAAAAAAAAAGAAATACATATTTCGATAGAATTTAATATATTCTACTATAATAACGTATTAAATAATGAACAAGTCCAATTTTTATTCTAGTATATGTAATTAATAATTATATATACTAAATATAATTATATAATTATATAAGGTACGTAGCATACTAAAAAAGTCCCAATTTCGATACAATTTAATTAATCTACAATAGCCACTTACTAAATAATAAAAAGTCTAATTTTGCTACTTTTTTAAAGTGATCTACAATAATATATTAAATAATATAAAAAGCCTCATTTTGACACTGTTTAATGTCTACAATAATAAAATGCTCAATATGTTTTTTAACTAACAATTTTGATACTATCGAATGTAATATGCAATGATAGCAAAACAAAAAAAAAAAGCCTAATTTTGATACTGAATGTGATCTACAATAATAATGTAGTAATAAGGCTAAATAAAAAAACCTAATTTTATACTGTTTAATGTAATCGACAATAATAACTTGCTAAATAACAAAACGCTCAATTTTTTGATACTGTTTCATGTTTCCTTACAATAAATGCATAAAAAAAATGAATAATGAATAATAAAAATAAATGAAAAAATACAATATGAATATTAGAAAAGCTAAATTTTGATACAATTTAATACTTTCCACTATAATAACGAACTAAATAATAAAAAAGTTCAATTTTGATACTATTTAATGTGATCCACACTAGACTTCACCCTGTAAGTGAAATATTATTCAATATCCATTTGTGAGCTTAAATTAGGGAAGAGCGTCCCGGGGTCCAGATGTTACGGCCCTCGTTATCTATTCATTTATTCTGCCCGAAAGGGTGGAAGAATATTACGAGAATGAGATACGTTTCGGCACTTTTCGAATGAGCACGAGACTCTCTCCTCACTGTAACTTTTAATATCTGCTGAATTATTCAGGTTCGAGTGCACCCATGTAAATAAGTAGGAAGGACACAAACGCTCGATCGCCGGACCGGATCTCTAAAACGCTCTAGGAGTCGAGCAGCAATGGGGTCAACATTATGGCATAAAGTGCTCAAGTAGTAAGTGCCGCTATTAAATGCCACGTGAAATAGCCGTTTCCGTCTTATTTATGACGCCTGTTTTGCAGCAGACAGTTTAGGAACTGATACATCAATTTTTATTTCGTTTTGTATGCCGTATGTTTTGAAGAGGGCTGATCATTTTCAGTAGCTGTTTATCTTTATATTTTAACTTAAGAATTTTTTTTTTGGTGGGGGAGGGGAAGGGGAGGGGGAAAGTAAAAATAATTTTTTGGATTAAAAAAACATAAATTATTTACTAATTTTATTTATTTAAAAAAAAAATACTATAAATATGAAAAGAGAAGCGGATGATTTGTTTGTCGCTCGACGGTCATCTTGTGCACACTTTTGGGTAAATAGACCGGGACCTACAGTATAACTGAAATATTAAGGAAATAAATTAAAATTTTGAAACTATTTAATGTGATCTGCAATAAAGATGTACTAAATAAAAAATTCTAATTTTTATACTGTTTAATGTGATCTCCTATAATAACATCCGAAATAATAAAAAAAAAAATCCAATTTTGATATTTTTTAATGTTTTCTACTATAATAACGGACTAAGTAATAATAAGCCGAATTTTGATACTGTTTAATGTGGTCTACAATAACATGCTGAATGTTACCAAAAATCAAATTTTAATACCATTTAATGTATAAATAATAACATACTAAATATTTTAAAGCAGGTCAAATGTCGATACTATCGTTTGTAATCTATAATTACGATATATCCAAATATAAAATGTATAATTTTTTACACCTGACAGCACTACAGTAATAACGTACTAAATAATACAAAGAGCCAATTTTGATATATAATGTGATCTACAACAGTAATATACTGAATAATAAAAAAGTTAATTTTGATATAATTTTATGCGATCTACAAACATAACATACTGAATAATAGAAAAAGTCCCATTTTGATACAGTTTAATATGTTTTACTATAATAACGTACTAAATAGCGAAAAAAAGAACAATTTTGATACTATTTAAAGTGATCTACTAAACACTTCATCCTGTAAGTGAGATATTATTCAATATCCATTTGTGAGCTTAAATTACGAGGAGCGTCAAGGGGTCCAGATGTTACGGCCCTCCTTATTTATTCATTTATTCCGCCCGAAAGAGTGGAAGAATATTACGAGAATGAGATAAGTTTCGGCACTTTTCAAATGAGCACGAGACTCTGGCTGTAACTTTAATATCTGCTGAATTATTCAAGTTCGAGTGCACCCATGTAAATAAGTAGGAAGGACACAGACGCTCGATCGCCAGACCGGATCTCTAGAATGCTTTAGGAATCGAGTAGCAACGGGGTCAACAATATTGGATAAAGTGCTCAAGTAGCAAAGTGAGAAGATTAAATGCCACACGAAATAGCCGCTCCGTGGCGTTTCCGTCTTATTTATGACGCCTGTTTTGCAGGAGACAGTTTAGAACCTGATATATTAATTTTTATTTCATTTTGGATGCCGTATTTTTTTAAAGAGGGCTGATCATTTTTGGAGCTATTTATCTTCATATTTTAACTTCAGATTTTTTTTTTGGGGGTGGGAGGGTGGGGGAGATGTTAAATTAAAAAAAATAATAATAATAAAAATTTATTATAAAAAAAAATATATAAATTACTTACTTATTTTATTTATTTAAAAACATAACATAAATGTGAGACGAAGATTGGTTTGGTTTGTAGCAGTGCGGTGAACTTGTGCACACTTTAGACTAAATACACCGGAAGCTACCGTATAATACCTATATGGAGCAAAAAAATTGAAATTTTTATACTATTTAATGTGATCTACAATAATATCCTAAATAATAAAAAAAATCCAATTTTTTTTTAATGTGGTCTACTGTACTAAATAATAACAAACGTAACTATCGTACTAAATAATAATAAACCAAATTTTGATACTATTTAATGCTGTCTAAAATAATAACATAGAATAAAAAGGGCAATTTTGATACATTTGAATATCATCTACAATAATAAGGTATTAATTAATAAAAAGAGTCCAGGTTTCATCTATTTCGTGTGGTCTACAATAATATACTAAATATTACAAACAAAACCAATTTTGATACCATTTAATGTCAACTATAATAACGTACTAAATATTTTTAAAACAAGTCCAGTTTCGATGCTATCGTATGCAGTCCATAATAAAAACACAAATAACTTTAACACTCACAGTGATCTACAGTAATAAATAATACAAAAAGGCTAATTTTCATACTGTTTAATGTGATCTACAAAAAAATGTACTGCATAATAAAAAACAAATCCAATTTTTATACTATTTAATGTGATCTACGCTAGTAACATACTGAACAATAACAAAGTTCAATTTTGATAAATTTAATATGTTCTCCAATAATAGCTTACTAAATAATAAAAAAAAAGTCCAATTTTGATACTCTTTAATGTGGTCTACACTATACTTCCTCCTGTAAGTGAAATATTATTCAATATCCATTTGTGAGCATAAATTACGGAGATCGTCCCGGGGTCCAAATATTACGGCCCTCGTTATTTATTCATTTATTCTGCCCGAAATAGTGGAAGAATATTACGAGAATGAGATACATCTCGGCACTTTTCGAATGAGCACGAGATTCTCTGCTCCCATAACTTTAATATTAGCTAAATTAATCAGGTTCTAGTGCACCCATGTAAATAAGTAGGCAGGACACAGACGCTCGAACGCCAGACCGATTCTCTGAAACGCTCTAGGAGTCGAGTAGCAATGGGGTCAACAATATGGGATAATGTGCTCAAGTAGCAAAGTGCGAAGATTAAATGCCGCGCGAAAATGGCGTTTCCGTCTTATTTATGACACCTGTTTTGCAGAAGACAGTTTAGCAACTGATATATCAAATTTTTATTTAATTTTGGGAACTATATCTGTTTAGAGCGCTGATCATTTTTGGAGCTATTTATCTTTATACTTCAACTTGGGAAATTTTTTTTTTTTTGGTTTTAAATTAATTTTTTTGATAAAAAATTTCAATCATTTGGTTTTTGTTTTCTTTATTTCTAAAATGATATTATAAATAAGAAAAGAAAAAGAAACACAAATTTCAATGCAATTTAATATATTCTACTATGATAACGTACTAAATAATAAAAAAGCCCAATTTTGATTCTAGTAAATGTAATTAATAATTATACATACTAAATATAATAGCAATACTAATAAAGAGGCCCAATTATGATACATTTAATTAATCTACAATAATAACTTACTAAATAATAAAAAGTCTGAATTTGATACTTTTTAAAGTGATCTACATTAATATAATAAATAATAAAAAAAGCGTAATTTTGCGTATTTAATGTCTACGATATACCAATATACCACCGTACCAAATATTTTATAAGAGGCCCAGTTTTGTAACTATAGAATGTAATCTGAAATAATAACAAAACAAAAAAAATTAAAAATAAAAATTTTGATACTGACTAGGATCTACAATAATAACGCACTAAATGAAAAAACAAACCAATTTTGATACTTTTTATTTTAATCGACAATAATATCTTGCTAAATAATAAGAAGCTCAATTTTGATACTATTTAATGTGGTTTGCAATAGTACCGTACTAAATTTTAAAAAGTCCAATTTTGATACTGTTTAATGCGGAATATACTATACTCCATCCTGTAAGTGAAATGTTATTATATATCCATTTGTGAGTCTAAATTGCGAATAGCGTCCCGGGGTCCAGATGTTACGGCAGTCCTTATCCATTGATTTATTTTGCCCGAAGGAGCGGAAGAATATTACGAGAATGAGATACGTTTCGGCACTTTTCGAATGAGCACGAGACTCTCTCACTGTATAAAATATTACTAAAAAATCAATTTTAATACCATTTAATGTCTAATTAATAGCATACTAAATATTTTAAAGAAAGTCAATTTCGTTACTATCGTATGTAATCTATAATAACGATATATCCAAAAATAAAATGTCTAATTTTAAAACTGGCAGCAATCTACAGTAATAACGTACTAAATAATACAAAGAGGCCAATTTTAATATATAATGTGATCTACAACAGTAACATACTGAATAATAAAAAGAACAATTTTGATACTATTTAAATAATAACATACTGAATAATAAAAAAAAAAGTCACATTTTGATACAGTCCAATAACGTACTAAATAACGTGAGACTATTTATTCAATATCCATTTGTGAAATATTATTCAATATCCATTGGAGAGGAGAGCTTCCCGGGGTCCAGATGTTACGGCCTTCCTTATTCATTCATTTATTCTGCCTGAAAGAGTGGAAGAATATTACGAGAATGAGATATGTTTCGGCACTTTTCGAAATGAGCACGAGACTCTGCCTGTAACTTTAATATCTGCTGAATTATTCATTTTCCAGTGCACCCATGTAAATAAGTAGGAAGGACACAGACGCTCGATCGCATGCGTCAGTAGCAATGGGGTCAACAATATGGGTTATGGTAGCAAAGTGAGAAGATTAAATGCCGCGCGAAATAGCCGCTCCATGGCATTTTCGTCTTATTTATGACGCCCGTTTTGCAGGAGCCAGTTTGGGAACTGATACATCAATTCTTATTTCGTTTGGCTGGCATATATTTTTTAAGAGGGCTGATCATTTTTCGAAGGTGTTTATCTTTTTATTTTAACTTCATATCTTCTGTTGTGGAAACGGGGAAGTGGTTTAAATAATTTTTTAGATAAAAATAATTATAAACAATAACTTACTTATTTTATTTATATTATAAAAAATAACATAAATATGAGAAGATTGGTTTGGTTTAGTTTGGTTTCTCGCTCTACGATCATCTTGTGCACACTTTTTGGCTAAATAGAACGGACCTTCAGTTTAACTAAGATATGGAGGAAAGAAATTATAATTTTGAAACTATTTAATGTGATCTACAATAATAACATCCTAAATAATAAAAAATGTCCAATTTTGATACAATTTCATATGTTCTACTATAATAACGTACTAAATAATGAAAAAGTCCAATTTTGATGTCATGTAATGTGATATACAATAGTAACATACTGAATAATAAAAATAGCAAAGTTTGATACAATTTAATATGTTCTACTATAATAACTTCCTAAATGATAAAAAAAGCCAACTTTTGATACTCTTTAACGTGGTATACACTAGAATTCAATTTGTAAGTGAAATATTATTCAATATCCATTTGTGAGCTTAAATTGCTAAGAGCGTCCCGGGGTCCAGATGTTACGGCCCTCGTTATTTATTCATTTATTCTGCCTGAAAGAGTGGAAGAGTATTACGAGAATGAGATACGTTTCGGCACTTTTCGAATGAGCACGAGACTCTGCCTGTAACTTTAATATCTGCTGAATTATTCAGGTTCGAGTGCACCCATGTAAATAAGTAGGAAGGACACAGACGCTCGATCGCCAGACCGGATCTATTAAAATGCTTCAGGAGTGGAGTAACAATGGGGTCAACAATATGGGATAAAGTGCTCAAGTAGCAAAGTGCCGCGATTAAATGCCGTTCGAAATGACGTTACCAGCTTATTTATAACGCCTGTTTTGAAGGAAACTGTTTAGGAACTCATATATCAATTTTTATTTCGTTTTGGATGCCGTATCTTTTTAAAAAGGGCTGATCGTTTTTGGAGCTATTTATCTTTATATTTTAATTTCAGATTTTTTTATTTTTTTGGTTTTAAATTAATGGTTTGGATAAAAAATATTATAAATAATTTACATATTTTATTTTTTTTAAAGTAGCTTACGTATGAAAAGAAGATTGGTTTTGTTTAGTGTGTCGTTCTATTGTCATTTTGTGCACACTTTGGGCTAAATAGACCAAGACTTACAGTTTAATATTGATTTCTCACCACTAATAATCATCCATGCCATTTTCTTTAGAATTTTATGGATATATTTCCCACATTTCAGATTTATATGTGAGAAAAATCGTAAAACTCCTACCAGGTAGCCTGACTATCAATATTAGTATGCTCATTTTCTGAAAGTAGTGACTGGAATGGACGCCACCAAAAAATTGCACCTGATCAACTTCTGCATGCTACCTTCGCAAGCTATCAGTTGGTCATGAATTGGACTAAAAATTCATGATTTTATCGTCGAAAAATACATTAAGATTTGAAATTCAACACTTTGGAGATGATAGCATTTATGTAACACATTATTATATTATCCTAAATGTGGTTTCCCCGAAATCTGGAATAACCATTGAAAAAGTATTCCTTTTTATTGAGAATTTATATTAGAGAATTCCCATACTTCTAACAATTGAATATTAAAATAATTTCTAAATTTTGTGGTTTATTTAACCCAAAATATCTGTGAAAGTTTCTATGAATTATTGATTATGAGTCTTGATCAATTATGTAGGGACATACACTGCTTCAAAAGATAATACTACTAGTGATTCTTTTTGTTTGTTCTACTGAAATAGATAAATAAATTTCACTTATTCGTATTGGAATCTTCCAAATTAGATTCCCTTTCCTCGAAGCTTTTGTTTATACTACTGGTAAATTGTTTAAATAAATCTAGTATAGGTATTTGGAATCAATGATTAACGTTATGCATTGAAAGGAGAACTACCTCTAATAGCTACATTCATCAAATTTAGGATACTACTCCATCAGATTATAAGTGACAAAACTTTCAAAACTTAAAAATTATAGCAATCTAATTAACATTTTAATTATTCATGAACAATACTATTGATAGTATTGAATGTGCAGATCTTATCCAAAATCATTGTACTTGCGATAAAACGTTTAAAAAAGATAGGTAATCACAGTACTCTGCCATTACATCAAACATATTGGAAGACAAATACTCTGCCATTACATCAAACATATTGGAAGACAAATATACAACGCTATTTATTGAAAACTATATACAAAGTTGTGTCCACGCATCTACTTCACTGTCTATCTATAGATTCTATCGAATATATGTGACGTTTTTAGATAAAACGAAGTGAGCTATAACAAGGGTCTACTACACATTTGTTATGTGACGTTTTTAGATAGAACGAGCAAGTGAGCTATAATGTATCTATCGACTATATCAAGGTTTTATAACTTTTTTCGAAATTTCATGTTATAATGAAGTGAAATGAGGGTCAAGACATATATTTTTTACAAGGATGTTTCTGTTTATCGACTCTATCAAAGTTGTGTAATTTGTTTTAAAAATTGCATATGGTACAAAGAAGTGAAATGTAATGTGGGCCTGCTGTATGATACATATTTTTACAAGCTTGTGTCTATCTATCGACTCTATCAAAGTTGTGTAATATGTTTTAGAAATTGCGTGGTACAAAAAAATGTAATGAGGACCTGCTGTATGATATATATTTTTACAAGGTTGTGTCTATCTATCGATTGTATCATGGTTGTGTGACTTTTTTTAATTCGCATAATGAAGCGAAGTGAGATGCAACGAGGGTCTATTTATGACATACATTTTTACAAGGTTATGTCTATCTATCTATCGACTCTATCATGGTGGTGGTTTTATTCGAAATCTCATGATACAACGAAAATGGAACTAGGGTTTACAACATGACACATAGTTTTTTACAAGATTGTGTCTATCTCTCAATTCATTATATCAAGATTGTGTCTATCTATCAATCCATTATATCAAGATTGTGTCTATTTATCAATCCATTATATCGAGATTATGTCTATCTATCAATTCATTATATCAATATGTCTATCTATCAATCCATTATATCAAGATTATAAGACTTTTTTAGAAATTCTGTGACGACAGGAGAGATTTGACGAGGTCTGCTGTATGGTATATATTTCTGCAAGGTTGTGTTAATCTGTTGATTCTATCAAGGTTGTGTAACATGTTTTAGAAATAGCGAGATACAATTAAGTGAGATGTAACGAAGGTCTGCTGTTTGAATAAATATTTTTTAAATTTATGTTAATGATCTTTATATATAAAATATTTTAATTAATAATACGATGCAAGATAATATTATTTGTTTTATGTTATCACCGATGAAGAGATTTATTTTACCAGAATGAATTCTGAGAATATATATCATTATAATTTCTTTCTAATTTACCGCAAAAAATTGCTTTAAACAAAAAAAAAAAGGAAGATACGTCATTAAAAATACATAAAATGTACTTTCATTTTCTTATAATGTATATATATTACGACAACATACCTCTGAATATAATTCAAGCTAGAAATATTACTACTATATTTATATGTCTAAGAGATGTCATTTCTCAAAGAATTCTTAAGCAAATAAATAAAAACACAGTCTGGGAAAAGTCTTCTGGCGTAAAAGTACTGAAGATGTCTTTTCATGTATGAACAGAGAATTGCTGGGATGTATAAATTACACTGAATATGAAACTCTAAGTACTGCTCTTGTACTGAAGGAAAAGAAAATCTACAACAAAATATACCACGAGAGAAATAAACAAATTCCTTAATTATAACTAGGAGCATTTCTTATTCATATAAAATTATAGCAAATTATTGCAATTATATTAAATTATTATTATTATATTATATCATTGCTTAATTAGTACTTAAATTTAGCATTGTTATTATATACTAATATTATATTACGTTATTAAAGTTTAACGTAAATGTTTATTGATTTATTTAATATCATACATTTTTTCTTTTGTCTTTTATTAGTTTTTCATTATTGTTTTGTAAAATTTTTTATTGTTTATGTTTTTTATATTTTCTACATTGTTTTATATGTATGTTTTATATATTGTTTTTTTATTATAGTTAATTATAATGAGTTCAAGTTGTGCTATTAATAGATTATAAATCATCTTCTGTGGGTGCTATTCCTCTTTATGGACATCGAGTCATTGTTTTTAGTATCTATGAGACTCAATGTTAGTTGTAATAATACTAATATGTTAAGAATCGTTATTTGGACTCCTTGAGACAACTTCGTAGGTTTCTCCTTGCATAATAAGCAAATGTATGAAAACTTCTCAATTCTTTCTAGAAGACAATATTTCCCACTATCCATTACGAACTTCTTGTGGAACACCTGATAAAACTTAATGCTGGCTTATAAAGATCAAGGGATCAATTTTATATTGAAAATATTCTTTTTTACAGTCATGGTTATCAGAAATTAAAGGCAATTTTGCACAGGGTTTTTTCTGCTTTAGAAAAACTACAAGAAGATTTTGAAAATTCTCTTGGAAGGAAATATTTCTGTCTAATCATTTTTCATTTTTCGAGATATACCTCAGAAAATTTTTTATTTAATATTGGCTTATAAAGATCTTCTTGAATTTGTAAGCTTTAGAAAGCAACTCTGGGTGGCACTGCCAATGTTGTAAAACTAGCTCTCTCCCTGTACTCTCAGATGAGCTATCACCACCGGATTTTAAGAACTCCCAACCCTGCGAATATAATATCTTTAAAATGCGTATATAAAATAAATGAAGCTTCAATAAATATCTAAACTGATTGATAAAGACTTCTCGGACTAACTCGATTAAAGAACTACGGAATGATAGAAACAAAAATAGTCGTGTCAAGGGATCGGTTTTATATTAACGATATTTATATTTTTACCATCATGGTTTTCCGGAAATTTAGAGGCACGATGGAAATTCTATGAGTGTGGATCAAAAGTATTTGCGTTTCATGATAGATTTGAACAGCGCAAGGAACAACAACAAGATAGCATGGCATAACATGATAGTTAATCCTGCGTAAGAAACAATTGCAAGAATTTTTTTTGAAAATCTTCTTGGAAGACAATATTTCCTAGTGCTCATCACGGACTGTTCTCGATATACAAAAAATATTATTCAATGTTGGTTCATAAATGTTCTAAGATCCGATTTTATTTTAGAGTGTCCATTACAGTCAGTATTTTCGGAAACTAAGTAGACTCAATGGCAGTTTGGACAGTATGTGTATGAGGGAAACATTGGCATTTGGGCTCCATAAGAGAATTTTTGAGATTATTTTATACTTAACAAAAACTGCAAGAATGTTTTTTAAATATTTATGACATCATGTACGAGTATGAATCATCAGCATTTATGATAAAGGAAAGATTTAACCAGTTTTTTTTCTATACATCAAGTAACTGGAAGAAACTTTTAAAAATATTTATTATAACAATTAGTGGGAATCATCAGAATTTATTGTAAATGAAAGATTTAACCATTTTTTTCCCTGTAGCAGGTAACTGCAAGAAGAATTTGAAAGTATTTATTACTATATGTAGTGTGAATCATCAACATTTATGATAAATGAAAGATTTAACAAATTTTTCCATACCTCAGCCAACTGCAATATACTTTTGAAAATATTTATGACAACATATAATGTGAATCATCAGCATTTATGATAAATGAAAGATTTAACCATTTTTTTTCTATACACCAAGGTAACTGTAAGAAGCTTTTGAAAATATTTCTAACAACATGCAGTGTGAATCTTCATCATTTATGATAAATGAAAGATTTAAATAGTTTTTCTATACATCATGTAACTGAAAAAACCTTTTGAAAGTATTTATGACAGCTTTAGGGTGAATTATCAGAATTTATGATAAATGAAAGATTTAACCATTTTTTCTATACATCAGGCTTTTCAAGAAGCGATTAACTTTTGAAAATTCTTTTACAAGGTAACATTTCCAACCTCCTTTCACAGATTGTTCATCCACTACCTTTACTATAAGCAAAAAAAAAAAAAATTTATATATTATTTAATGTACCACGTAATTTCCGTTAACCAACGTAATTTGAATCCTTATAGCTGCGTGTAATTCTTTGTTCTTTACGTCTGAAATCTTGTTTGCGACTACAATTTGCCGGATGGAAAATCAAAGATTTCTTTAAATTAGTGACCATTTTTTTCATGGCCGGTGATCGATTGATGCAGCCAACTTTCTTTAACTGGTTCACTGAAATTGTCGTTTAGTTAATGAAGGCATGGGTACAAAAAAGTAATTACCAAATCTAACACAAAAAATATCGCCCTAGGAAGTATTTGGGGAAATTTTGGTGGGAAAAAGTTGCCCTCTACTTTTAAATCCAATTTGCAGAAAAATACCAGTTCGTAAAATGTTAATCTTTGTTAGAATTCTTCCATGGTGGTCTAAGTTAGAAAAGAAAAAAAAGAAGTTGATTGCTGGTGCACTTGAACGGTTTTAATGAAAGTCGATTTAAATTTTCGATTTTCGTCTCAAGTGAAAAATTTTACATTTCTTGGCTAATTGTGTTGGCTACTATTTTTTTTGTCGTGAAGTTTTCGACTTTACTATAAGTACAACGTGACATCCATTTGGGAGTGTGTATTACCCAATTTCATGCAAGAGAGTTGAGAGATTAATTATTGGATCTTTCGAAATTTGGGCGAAAAATTATATTACAGAGTCTGAAAAGTTTTTACACTAGATTTGGAAGTACATTTTTTTTTTGAAAGTTTATATGGTTTTAATGTTTTTATAATATGCAACAATCAAATGTACCAAATATATTTTTAATCTTCATTTTTTATTTATTTGCCACTAAAATATCTTATTCATATTTATCTTAGTACTAAATTAAAGATATTAACCAATTGCATAAAAGATACTTTTTAATTGCATGTTATAGATTTAAAAAAAAATACTGAAAATAGAGAAACATTTGATGATTGTGACAAAAATACAAGCTTTAAATCCTCATTTATCTTAAAGATATAATTTTTTTCTGACCGAAAACTTCTTGGAAATTGATCTAGAAGCGAGAGAAACTTCTAGATTAGTCTATAAAAGATGCAATTATTTATGTGTTGTTAAAGTTAATCTCACCAGCTATTAAATTTAAAATGAGCATTTTCAAGGCCAGCATCTTCTCTTTCCGTTCTCTAGAATCCCTCTGAAGAACTTTCCCGTTTATGGATTTATTTTATTTCTTCTTCTTTATTGGTGCAGCAGCCCTAATTTGGGAAAAGATCGTCTGCCGGCTGGCAGATTTCGAGACAGGATAGGGTTCTTTTTACGGAGTAAGTTGTTAACCCTACGCCCAGCAAGTATATAATATCGGGACCTACGACTTAAAGTGGATTCTGAACCACTACAAGAATCAATGGCACTGCAGGGACTCGAACCCGAGAGCAGTAGAACTGATCGCAGGAGTGATAGTCACTTATTGCACTCATATCTGGTACAAAGATTGAAATTTTAGTTTGTCATGCTTTCAGGTTCAAACTCGAGTATTCTTTTTTATACCAGAAACTTGGCAAGTTAATCTCCAAGCCATGAAGGAAATTGATTCATAAGTAAGCATGTTTATCGTTAACGTCAACAATTTACCTTCAGAAGAAAAGTAGAAAGCACTTTTAAATAAAATTTTGCATAAATATTTTAAATGTTATTATTAATTAATACCTCTGATAAGTAAATAAAGTTTCTTTTTAATTTATTTAATTTCATAGCAATTACTTAAATAACTAAAATCAATAATAACCTACTGTTTTAATTCTCTAATGAAATTGATTCATAAATTGTTTAAGAATGTTTAACATAAAAGTCAAAAAATTTACCTTCAGAAAAAAAAGCAGAAAACATATTTTTAAATAAAATTATTCTTAAATATTTTAAATAAATATTATAAAATATTTAATAAAATTAAATATAATTAGTTAGTTAATACCTCATGTAGTTAAATAAAGTTTCTTTTTTTCAAATGACTTCATTTCATAACAGTTATTTAAATAACTAAAATCAATAATAGTCTACTGTTTTAATAGGATATTATCTAATGAAACTGACTCATAAATGGCTTAAGAATGATTATCAAAAAAAGTAAAAATTTACCTTCAGAAAAAAAAAGTCGAAAATACTTTTTAAATAAAATTATTCATAAATATTTTAAATATTAATATTTAGTTAATACCTCTAATAAGCAAGTAAACCTTCTTTTTTTTAAGTTATTTAATTTGAAAATAGCTGTTTAAATGACTAAAATCATTAAGGGTCTATAATTTACAGTCAAGAATTCACAGTAAACCACTTTTTTAAAAAATAAAATTATTCTTAAATATTTTTAAATAATTAGTTGGTTAATACCTTAGGTAAGTAAAGTTTCTTTTTTTAAGTTATTTAATTTCATAACAGCTATTTATCTAACTAAACTCAATAATGGCATACTATTTCAATTCTCCAATGAAATTGCTTCATATATTGTTTAAGAATGTTTATCGTAAACATCAAAAATTTGCCTTCAGAAAAAAAAAAAAAGTAGAAAGCACTTTTTAAATAAAATTATTCAGAAATATTTCAAACGTAATTAGTGAGTTAATACCTCAGGTAAGTAAACAAAGTTTCTTTTTTTCGAAGTCTTTTATTAATATTTTCGTGAAGATATTTAATATTTTAATTGTAATCATATTTTTTTTCACGAAAATAGTTAATGATTTACTTAACCTAGAAAAAAAAACCTTTTAAACCTTGAAGCAATTTTTAAGCATCGCGAGACAATGTATGACAAAAAATTTTTTTTTTTTTATTTTTTTAAAAAATTGTTATGCGTGAAACTTTTTCGCAAAATAATATTAAAAATTTATCATTTTTAGAACTTGCAATATCTTAATTTTAATTTTAATGAATAGTTTTTACTAGTTGCAGACATGATTTTTAAAGTTATTTTTTTAAATTATTACCTTATACCAATAATCATTAAGAAAAAAAAAATGTAGCTTTATATTTTTTTAAAATTATATCTAGTTAATAATCAATCAGAGTTATTTTTATTCTATGGAATAATTACAAAAATTTATTATAACATTTTTGAAAGATAAAGTTTGAAAAACAAAATCAAAATTTTTTGCAGATTAATTTGCAATATTTCTTAGTTTATTTAAACTCGTGAAGTTGAAAATTATGTGCTTCCTTACATATGATAATTTTATGCAGTTTTTAAAGAAATAATATAGAATTTCCAGATTATTTCGTCATTTGCAGCACAAAAAAAGGCAATTGTCAATGCATTTTATTCAATTTTTGAAAATGTTTGTTAATGAGAACAATATTTTTTTGCTGTATTAATATTTATTTAATTTTTACTCAACTGGCTTTATTTTTAAAATAATGCGTTTGATTGAACAAATTTTAAGCAGTCGGTCTCTTCAATTCAGTTGCTATTCAGTTGCTATCAGAACATTCAGCGTTATACAAGAATACAACAAATGAAAATTACTGCACTGCATCTACATTTTCCCACAACAATTTTAAACAAATCCAATGGATTATCCAATGAATTAGCCATCAATGGATTATCATTTTTTCATCCGTGGATTCAAATCCTACATGCTATCGAAAAAAAAATCTTCTGTTTTTCAAAAATTGATTAAACTGATGGATAACTGATAATTTTATAAACAGTTTTTAAATAATTAAAAACTAATAATGGTCTTCTAATGAAATTAATTCATAACCTCATTACTTCAACTTCATTACATCAACTTGATTGATTCCTTAATTGATGTTTTAACAACATCAATTCATAGCTTAATGTAACATCAATTAATGAATGTTTCAATGCAAATATAATAAATATATAAAATTGAAATTCTGCTTGTTTCCCCTTATTAAAAACTGCAGATTCATACCTGTAGTTTTCAATTTTGATATCTAGCATGGACCATGCTTACCGTCGTAGACCACGTTAAAAACTGTGAGTACTATAGTTAATATTATGCATAAAAACCCTATGTAAAACTACGTAAACACTATAAATACTACTAGAATAGTTAAAACTACTCTATAACTCTACGTTAAAACTATGAGTACTCCACATCTTCCTGATTTAAGAATTTAATGATAAGTTTTGAATGAATTTTTATGAATGAATCCTAAAGCCTTGAATTTAATGTCCTTTTTTTTTCCCCATTTTCTTTCACCCAGTACAAAGGGTTTAAATGGAGGAGGGATTTAAATTTACGACTACTTGTTTTAACTTATTTATGTTACGCCTTAACTAAATATTCTTTATGTCTAAAAGATGTAACATTGTTTTTCACACGGACAGCTTTATGTCCCTTTTCGCGTTTTTGCCGATCCAAAAAATCTGTAGAGAGAAAACCAATATATATACATATATAAATATATATATATATATATATATATATATATATATATATATATATATATATATATATATATATTATGTATATTATTATATATATATATATATATATACATAATTCCTTATATAGATACATTTTCCTTGTATTTTGCCAAACCATGGAAACATCATTTAATTCAGGTTATTTATTATGAAGGTAAATTAATAAAAATCCATTTTACTATAATCAACACTTTTTTATCTGCCTAAGAACTGCACTTCTTTTTATTAAATAGAATCATATATTTCACACATGATATTTTTTAATACTTTTTTGATGCTTGTAAGCATATTCAACCAGTAATTAATGTCATCTCAGCATTCAAGAGGGACCTGCATTAATCCAAACCCTTATCTAAATTTAGAAAGGTCACAGTCCTGACTCCGTCTAATTATACGATAATTATCTCTCGAGCAACATTTAGAATTAATCAGAGAATTAGTTATCAGTTCCGCTTGTCAAAGTTCCGTTTGGTGGGCTACTGAAGAAGCTCAATTATTTGATGTAATCTGGAACCACCTGTCCGGAATCTAAGCCTCGAGAATCCTCGACTCCCCCTCCCACACACACACAAGTCGTGACTTGTTGGTATCCCAGACCCACAATAAACAGTCCCAGGAATGGCTCTGAGGTTGTTAATTATGCCCCGAAAATTTCAACGTATCCCCCTTTACAAAGGAACAAAGCTGGCAAATCGGGGCAGAGGGAGAATTTATTCAAATGTTTTGTGTCACCAACATGGAAATAATGGGACCTGAATTGAGTTTTGGGGGTTGATGTTAGTTGTATTGTTGTTCCAAGTCCAAACAAATCGGAATTGTATTGTTATAAGCGCATTGTTGTTTGATGTTGTTTAGCAAAGCCAGGCTAAACAAAACGTTCCACGGTAAATAAGCACAAAGCAAGTATCGTTGTTATTTTAATATTAGCCTCATTGTGATTCCTGATTATTAGAATTTGTACCCTATCTACGCTATTAGAATTTAAACGGCATTTTTCAAATGTATTGTATTAAATCCGTTTAATGAAGTGTGAGGTCATTCAATGTCAAGTAAACAAATTTGAATTAAACAGATTATTTAATCATCCCAGATTGTGATTTATATTCTGCAGTTATTATTATTTGAAATTCGAATAAAAAATGTTGTTATTTAATATTATTAATAAACAAAGGGCAAATTTTACATATTCCACAGTAAATAAGCACAAAGCAAGTATCTTTGACATTTTAATATTAGTCACATTGTGACTCATTATTATTAGAACTTACACAATTACACTATTAGAATTTACACCTTTTTTCCAAATTTCTTGTATTAATTTTTGTTTAATGAAATATGAGCGTCACTCAATGTCAAGTAAACAAATCTGTAGTAAACAATTTACTTAATTATCTCAGATTGAGATTATTATTCAACAGATATTATTATTTAATAAAAAATCAATATTTCATACATGATTATTCTTTAAACTTTTTGATGCTTGTAAACATATTCAACCAGTAATTAATGTCATCTCAGCTTTCAAGAGGGACATGCATTAATCAAAACCCTTATCTGAATTTAGAAAGGTCACAGTCCTGACTCCGTCTAATTATACGATAATTATCTCCCGAGCAACATTTAGAGTTAATCAGAGAATTAGTTATCAGTTCCGCTTTCAAAGTTCCGTTTGGTGGGCTACTGAAGAAGCTCAATTATTTGATGTAATCTGGAACCACCTGTCCGAAATCTAAGCCTCGAGAATCCTCGAATCCCCCCCCGCCCCTCCCTCCACAGAAGTCGTGACTTGTTGGTATCCCAGACCCACAATAAACAGTCCCAGGAATGGCTCTGAGGTTGTTAATTATGCCCCGAAAATTTCAACGTATTCCCCCTTTACAAAGGAACAAAGCTGGCAAATCGGGGCAGAGGCAGAATTTATTCAAATGTTTTGTGTCTCCAAAATGCTAATAATGGGACCAGGATTGAGTTGTGAGGGTTGCTGTTAGTTGTATTGTTGTATGAAGTCCAAACAAATCGAAATTGTATTGTTATAGGTTTGTTGTTTGATGTTGTTTAGCAAAGCCAGGCTAAACAAAATGTTCCATGGTAAATAAGCACAAAGCAAGTATCGTTGTTATTTTAATGTTAGTCCCGTTGTGACTCCTGATTATTAGATACTACATCCTATGCTCATTTTCAAATTTACTATATTAAATGTGTGCGCAGAAGATCTACCTCCCCGTGGTGCACCTGGTTACACTTTTTAGTGGCTAAAAGCTCTACAAGTTGGCATTATTGCTTGATTAATGAACTCTGTTTCAGCATGCTTTGTTGTATTATCTGTTTTTTTTCTTTTGTTCTTTTTATTGCTGTAACTGTTCATTATCTGCCATTGGAAATAAAAAAATTAATTAAATCTGTTTAATGAAATATGAAGGTCATTCAATGCCGAGTAAACAATGGTAATAAATAATTTACTTAATCATCTCAGATTGTGATTAATATTCTGTAGAGGCTATTATTTGAAAATCAAATAATTCAACAATCACAAAATTCAACACGATACAATTATAAAGAAAATATTTTATTACCTAAGAAGAAAATTTAAATATGGGTTTTTAGTTAAGACAAGTGGAAAAAAAATATTTTTTTTACTTCAAGATAATCTATATTACAAGTAGCAGAAGTCCATCTTCTGCAATGGATTACATAATACAAAAAGTCCTTTTAAATCCTTTAAATTATAAAAAAGTCCTTTAATTTTTAAAAATTCTTAATCATAATCAGTTCTCAGTTAAAACTGGAAAAAATTATTTTTATTTAAACTCAGGCTATATTGTAAACCGTAAGAGAAAGCATTTTATAACTGATTAAATAGTAAAGAAAAAATTGGAAGCAAGAAAATATTTCTGACTCATTCGTCAATGTATTGTTCAACAAGAGTAATTGATAAAACACGTCTCATTGGCTTTCAAAGTATAATTCATACGACAGAACAATACATCTTATGGTTAAAGTCACAGGTTTTACTGTACGTACCGAATCTGTGTAATGAATCGTTAACATATCTGTCTTGTTTGGGTATAAAAAAATCAGAGATAATTCAGTTGGATAAAGCAATGTTTTTTTCTCTCCTTTTCCTCATTATTTGGGCAAATCATCAGTCTTCGTCATGACAGTTGCGTTTGTAAACTGAAATTTGTCTGTTGATCCTGAAGCATTTATTTATTTAGAATGTGAGATTTTAATCAATATTTCTCAAATTATTTTTATTATTCAATCAATGGATATAGAAAAGTAACATGATTTGAAACTTGATGAATGATAATTGGAATGAATAAAAATGAATGAATAATTGGATAATTGGATAAATTTGGATGAATGATAATTGCATAAATTGAAAGGAATCTTTTCTTTATAATTTATCTACTTTCTTAAATAAGAGTTACATGTTTTTATATATAGGAATATTCTCATTTTCCACTCGTGTAATTTAGTGCTCGCTACTGATTTGATACCAGGAAATATTTGTATATGTAACATCAGTGGGCCTTATGTACCACTCATGTATTCCACAACCAAACCACAGACTGGTAAAATTAGTTAGTCTTATGTACCACTTATGAATTCCACAAACAGACCACCAATTACTAACATCAGTGGATATGTATTTCATAAACTGGCAACCGATTGCTAACATCAATAGATCTTATGTGGCACTTATCACTTATGTATTCCACAAACAAGCCACAGACATCAATGGGTATTGGGTAACATCAACGGGGTACTTGTAATCAGTAGCCGTTATGTACCACTTATGTATTCCACAAACAAGCCACCGATTGGTAACATCAGTAGGCCTTATGTATCAATTTATGTGTTCCACAGATTGGTAACATCAGTGGGGCTTATGTATCACTTATGTATTCCGCAAACAGTCCCCTGAAAGGTGATGAAGAAAGGACTGTGCCTTCCAGGAGTCTTTCAGAGGTAATTAGATCACATTTTCGTGTCATATAAAAGAAAACAGAAAACTCCCTCAGTGCAATCTGACAATGTATACTAGACCTTTTATATATTTTTTACCTCACTATACAATTAACTTAAACAAGAAAATTTCTCTTACTTTTCTAGACCACCAAACCGTTGAGGAGGTACCCAAAATGCAAAAATGCAAAATGCAAAATGCAAAAAGACTGCAAAGACATAGCTCGAGTCTATATCGGGCAATTAACAACAATGAAGTGAGGAAGAAAAGTTCATAGACGAAGTATGGTTACAGTTTAAAAAGTTCTATATAGCAAAAGGTTAAGTATTCTAAAGAGTTCTAGATATAAATGTAACACTTTCGACATATGTATTGGTACAATCGCCATCGAGTCTTCTCGTTTTTGAAAGCAGTGGCTATAAGAATGCCACCATCGGCACTAAACCTTGTCCTGCCTGCACTTTTTCATTGCGTGTTTTGAACGATGGTACCTCGAAACATAAACTTCAAATAAAACAATGATTATTCATCCAAAAATTATTAAGAAATTTATCTGAACAGCATTGAATTCAACTTTAAAAATGAATCTTTATATTCAGGAAAAGAAAAGGACTTTTGAAATATATCACTATGATAATATTTCATTGTCTGAGGCAAATCTATTAAAAGCAATCAGAATTTTAAAGTGTGAAACACGATAATATAATCAAGGTATCTAAGCACAGATAACAATCAAATTAAATTCAATATTTAGCACAGACAATGATGGGAACTGTCAATCACAGTTTTCAAAAAAAGCCTGCGTTAAGTTATTGTATTAAATTAAAGCATCCAGGTATTAAATGGCTGTCTAGCATTACTCAGTTTAATTTATGTCCTTATGGCATTTCATTCATTTGATTAATTGGCTTGCATAACAAGTAGGGATAAATGCATTTAAAGCATCTGTATATCTATTAGGGATCTTATTGTTATCACGTGCATTGTCTTACTATCCATATTGTTAAAAGATATTTATTGAAATATTGTATTTCTTTGATATATTTCTTCAAATTAATTAATTAAATTAATAAATATGCATTAAATACAATTTTAGAAGCATGATATCCGAGTGACTAGCGTTCTGGCGCTCGGGGCCCAAGGTTTCGGGTTTGATTCCCGGTAATGCCATGAATGCTTGTAGTAACCTGAAATCCAATTTAAATCGTATATAGTAGTCTAATATAACTGTAGAGCATTGAGCGTAGCGCTGACAACACTACCCCTTAAAAAGAAATAATCTCCCGTCTCGAAATCTGCCAGTAGGCAGACGTCCTTGGCCTGTCGCGCCAATGAAGAAGAAGATGAAGAAATACGATTTTACCAAATGAAATGGTGATTTAGCAATCTTCAAAATTACTGTCCTTTGTGATAATCATTGAAATGTACTTAATCTTTTTAATGTAAAATCCCCAAAATTAAAATTTATTTTACAAGCATATCTAACCTAAGAAAATACAAACTTCCAAATTGTTTATGTTGCTTTTGTTCTAATGCAGCTGGTAATATATAAACAGTTAATCTTTACGTCATAAGTATGGGCTGCACCGCTATCACTTATTTAGCACTATACAGGGAGTACGTGTAGCTTGACGATAGGCTACGGACGCGAGTAACACTACCCCACAGTGCTGTGTGATCCTATTAAGCCGGAGACCTACGGTTTAAAGTGGATTCCAAACCACTACAAACATACACGGCACCGCTCGGACTCGAACCCGAAACATATGGTACCTGAGCGCCAAGCACTAGCCAAGCACTCGGCTGTCAGGACCTTCCATGTAATTTCTATTAAAGAGTTTTTTCAAGATTATATACATCAGGATATGACATAAGAATTTTAATATGGTAATTTATATGTTTATATTTATTATTAGCTATTACCTTACTTACATTACATGTCCTATAAAGAGTATTATTTTTTAATATTACAGTAATTTATAACTGCAATTCAGAAAAGTGTGAACTTTTTTTATACACATATACGAAATTCCGCTGTTATAAAGACGGGGTTGTACGCAAGAGCCGCGCTCTCCCGATGAGTATAATTTTGGCAGATGATCCGATGTCTGCTTCGGTCACCCCCATTCATTTTCTTATTACCTTGCAAAACAGTCTCAGTGCCTTTCATGGCCTACTAACTCCCTTCGCTGCGTCACACTCGCCCGTCCAGCCTTGAAGATGATGATAGTCATTGACTCTGCTAAATACACGTCACGCAGTCAACAACACTCCGGGTATCCCACTCGCGAGGGGGTCGAAAACATCCCGTGCCTGTGGGAGCCTCGACAGTTCGTAGGCAGATGACTCTAAGGCACCTACGGATGGTTGTTTTACTTCGTCACTTTGTCAGCCGATCTGCGTCTGTGAGCCATTTTTAACCACACTTCTTTAATAAACTAGTTAGTTACCGCATTGCATGGTTCATCACACTTATTGCACTCGCCATACGTAATGGTATCCAAATTATTTTGACGATTTACATAAAAAGTGCAAATTTATCAGCCTTATGTAAAAGTGCTGATTGGTTAGCATTATGAAAGATGGAAATTTATTAACATTGTGTAAAAGTAATGATTTCTTAGCATTATGAAAAATAAAAATTTATTAATGTAAAAGCGTTAATTTGAAACATTGGGAACAATTAGCTAAAGGAAAATTGCAAATTTATCATTAGGAAAAAGTATAAATTTATTACCAATGTGTAAAAGTGCTGAGTAAAGTGCTAGTCTCATGTAAAAACACATTAGTATTATGTAAAAATGCAAATTCATTATTATTATGTAAAAGTTAAAAGTTTATTAGTATTATTAAAAAGGGCTGATTTATTAACATTTCTAAAGGGAATATTTATGAGCACTATGTAAAATATAAATTCATTAACATTATGTAAAAGTGCATTATATAAGAGTGAAAAGTTTATCAGCATTAGGTAAAAGTACATGTTTATTAGCATTATGTAAAAGCGCAAACCTATCAGCATTATGTAAAATTTCAGCGTTATAACATTATGTAAAAAAGATAGTTGACTAGCATTGTATAAAACAGCAAACATATTTTTTTATTTAAAAGAGGAAATTCATTAACATAATATAAAAGTAAATTCATTAGCCTTAGGCAAAAGTGCAAGTTTATCAGTATTATGGTAAAAGGCAAGTTTTTGTACATCTTTTTCTAAAGATATCCAACACAATGTAACTGTCAAGAAAATATTTAACACTTAAAGTGAAAGTTTTAATTAAAAAAAAATTGCAACGTCAATAAAAGTTTCGTAAATAATTCCGTAAATGAAACAGGTCCTAATTTAAAACAATTGAAAAAATCGTTTTTAATGTATGCTCAAGTAATATTGTAAGCAGCTGAACAAAACAATGGGTCAAATTTTTAAAAAAAAATTAGCATTATTACCAAAAATAAATAAAATAATAATAAATAAATAAAAGTTCATTATTAGCATTATGTTAAAATGAAATGTGTCTATTTTTTAAAAATATTTTGAAAACAATTGCGAACTGTATTTTAAGAAAAAATGAAATATTTCTTTTAAAAATAAAAAGTAAATTATTGGTAATATTCTTTATTATTATGTATTTTAATAAACATTATTATTACAAAAATGAGTTAACTTAACAATAAATCGTCCTTTTTAATTATCACAAAAATAGACAACATTTTATTATCAATTCACAAAGGGACATTATACTTTTTTTTTTTTAAATAAGTGATTTATGTATGTATGTTGTAGTATTTTATTTTTGATTCATAAATTTCAGCTGCATTTTACAGAGTTGGATACATTTCATAAGAACACAGCTGAGAAAATAATTGGTAAAAAGCAAATAATTTTTTTTTGTGATGAATTCAGTGATTCACCGAAATGATAGCAGTGACCTTCAAATGATGCGCAGAAGGGATTTTTGGTGAAGTTTTTGTGCTGCTTTTTTTAGTGCTGTAGAACAACAATAACAACCATTGTTTTTATTCATTTTTGAACCACCTTTTTAAAAATGACTAAAAACAATGGTTGTTGTTGTTGTTTATAAAAAGATGTTCATTGTTCAGATGTTCTTACCCCTGAAGAGTATAAGAAAAATCAAATATAGTGATGCTCCCGAATAGTATTGACTATGTTGATTGAAAAACATTGATACCACAGTTCAAAGATCCATGAAATGTGGATATAAAAATCTCCCGGACAGACAGAAGAAAGTGACGCAGATGTCCAGTTCATTTATTAGAGCTTTGCGCATTCTATGGTCTCCAAGAAGTCCAGATTTACTCCACTAAACTTCTACTTGTAGGTTTTCTTACTTGTTTATAGTAAAATATTACGAGCATTTTACATTTACGAGAAAAATATTATCTGAATTTTCTGTTTACTTTCAAAATACATATATTACAGAACTTGAATATTATATTAATGTATGTAATGTTCCAAGGCGTAGAGCAGTCTCATTTCTAGCCACTGGACATGACTGTCTGCGTAAACATCTTTACAGACTCAAAATTGTTCCTTCCCCTGATATGCACTCTGTGCAGCTCTGGAGAGGCTATGGACTCCACACATCTACTGCACTGTCCTGCTCTGAGCAAGACTTTTCTCGCCGAGCGATATTGGGAGGCTAGAGATATGTTAGATTAATGAACTCTGTTGCAGCATGTTTTGTTGTTTTCTCTGTTCTTTTTTATTTTTGTTGTTCTGTAACTGTTCAGAATCTGCCATTGGAAATAAAAAAAAATATTCTAATGTTTAAAAATACATCTATTAATTAAATTAATGAATTTCAATTCAAATTTAAAAATTTCTCTGAAATTTTTTTTGTGCTTCATTTACTTGTTTGCGAACATTTATCAATATACAAATAATCGTGTATTTGCATGCATGAAAAGTATATAAAAATATAAATTTTAGAAGTTTTAATAGTTGTAGACACTTGTGTTTTTTTAAAGCCTGTTTATAAAAACGGGTGATAAAACATGTAATCTTAAATAACAATTATTTATTTTAATATATTCAATATAAGATAATAGAAGTATTTCATAAATTTTGGCAGTTTGTTAGTAGAAAGAGCATACAGATGCATTTATTTTAACAATTGATAGGATATTAATAGCAATCAGTCTTTTCAAATGGCTCGTTCATAAGTTTTATAATAAATTTAAAGAACAGTATTCCATTCATAAGTCTTCTTTTATCAATTTTACAAAGGCAATAATTAAATGAATACGAAGACAATTAACGCTAAATATTACAAGAAAATAAATCTAATCTTCAGGATTAAGAAAATGAATAGCTTGTCATTTCCAAAAACTAGATATCTTTAAAATATATTACATTAATTACTGCACAAATTACATTAATAACATGTAATTATTAAAAGAAATTCAAAAAGAAAAATATGATTACCCCGCAAGTGTTTATTTGTTAATAAGGGTTATTTTTATATATTTTTTTTTTTCAAAACTTGTTCTTACCAATTAATTTATTCTTATTTTAATAGTGAAAAAGTTATTATGTTCATGTCCATTATGGTTAATAATAATTTAATTGCTGTTTATTTAAAAGGAGTTTTTTATGTTTTTAGTGTTTCACTAAAAAAAATAATATTAATAATAACAGTATAGCAGCATTGACGAAGTTGCGTCTTGATTTTTACATAACTGTTAGTCAACAAGTCAAATAAATTTCATGTTAGAACCTTCAAAAGATTCGATTATGTTGTTGTTCTAAAGCAGCTGTCAATACAGATAGTTAATTACCTTTTTGTCATAAGCAAAGGCTGCACCTCTGTTACTCATTTAGCGCTAACCAGGGGGCACGTGTAGCTTGAAGGTAGGCTATAAACGCGAGTAACAGGCCCCAATAACGTTCTGTGTTTAAATTAATTTCTTAAAAAATATCAAAAACAGAAAAATCTCCGGACACATAAAAAATAATACTGTTGCTTTAGTCATTATCATATTTTTTTTTATTTGTGTTCATGGTATTTAATGATACATTCACTTCCAGGTATACATTTTAAATTTGAGAATTTTAGTTATTCTAAAATGCATCCTACCTTTACGAAGCTTTGAGAAATTTTTTTTTTTATGTGACAAAACAATTTTGTTGGTGACTAAATAATTTAATTAAGTTTATTAACCAGTTAATGACCATTCTAATAACCAATTATTAATAAACATATTAATAATCAGCTTGTCGAGGGATTAATAACCAGTTTGACGGATTTCAAACAAGTTTTTTTGTTAACTGCATCTGATTTGCCATGAAAAAGATTCATAAAAGACCACCATTCATAAACATACTTCGTCTTACATTTTTAACAATATAAAATGAGTTAAACCAGTTAATGAGACTTAATGAAATTAATGTTAAAATGAAACCAGTTAATGACCATTTTTATAACCAATTATTAATAAACAGATTAATAACCAGTTTATATTGATTTTCCCTTATAATAATGATGAATTTCAAACAAGATATTTTTTAACAGCATCTGATTTGCCATGAAGATTCATAAAAGACCACCATAAACATACTCAATGCAAAAATCATACTTAAGGAGACTTAATGAAATCTTTTAAATTTTTTTCAAACAAATATTAAAAACAAAATGAGTTAAACCATAATAATGAGACTTAATGAAATTTGCCATGAAGATTCATAAAAAGAATTCATAATTCATACTTAAAAAAAATGTAAGACAGTTAATGAACATACTTCGTCTTACATTTTTTAATAAAAATCCCAGTTAAGGAGACTTATTAATAAAACCAGTTAATGACCATTTTAATAACCAATTATTAATAAACAGATTAACAAACAGTTAATGCAGATTTTCCTTTATAATAATGATGAATTTCAAACAAGATTTTTTTAACAGCATCTGATTTGCCATGAAGATTCATAAAAGACCACCATTCATGAACATACTTCGTCTTACATTTTTTTAACAATACAAAATCAGTTAACCCATTTAATGAGACTTAATGAAATTAATGTTAAAATAAAACCAGTTAATCACCATTTTCATAGCCAGTTATTAATAAAAAGATTAATAACCACTTTATCCAGATTATCCTTTATAATAATAACGAATTCCAAAAAGAGTTTTTGTTAACGCATCTGATTTGCCATGAAGAAAGATTCACAAAAGACCACCATACTTCACCTTACATTTTTTAACAATGAAGTATTTAAAAACGTTACACGAACGAGTGGCAAAAATGTCTGCCAATCATACTCGGGAGGTTGTTACAATATGTGAGTAGACAATGTGAACGAATGACCCTGACTCGAACGATGAGGGAAGGTTGTTAGAGGGAATACAACAACAACAAAAAAGGCGCGACAGTTCCGAGAAGTCAAAGGACAATAACTTGGAAATCGTCATGCCTCAGAGATTCACCACAAATACATCGGCTGCCCACGAAGTATGGAAGGTTTAAAGACCTATATTTCCATCACGTTTTCGCACAATTATGTTACATACAGATAACGATAAAAAAAAAAATAGATTCTTTTTAACAAATGGCACTTTTTATTTTTATTTTTGTTATTGGAAAGTAGTTTAATGGGAATTTTTTTAAAGAATTTGAAGGGAAAAGAATTCTTGCCTTATCTTCGATAAGGCTTTGATGTGATTTTAATGAGACAAAATGTATTGTTTATGACTGTTAGTAGAATTTTTTTCAAAAAAAAAAAAAAAAATTAATTTACTGTATTTGATGTGCAGGAATTTATCTGTATAATAGCCTATTATCAAATAGCGTGCGACTAAAAATCTGTTTGTTTTATATTACCTATGTACTACCATAGTATAAAACTCCTGCATTGCTTTAACTTTATCAAAAACATCAGCAGTCAATATAATTTTGTAATATGTTTTGAAAATCAGAACATTTATGGTTGTCAGCTGATTTTTATATTTTTAGATAAGCATGCATTTATTGCTCATACTGGGATTTTTTTTTCTAATGCAGCTGGCAAACACTTAGACACTAGTCTTTGATGCCTTAAGGAAAGCGCTGCACAGACGTTACTCACTTCGCATTACCCCGGGGGCGCGTGTAACTTAAGATAAGCCATGGACGCGGAGTAACAATGCCCCCGCAATGCTCTACGATCCTGTTAGACCGGGACCTACGGTTTAAAGTGGATTCCGAACCACTACAACAACCATGGCACCGCCGAACTTAGAACCCGAAACCTGTGGTACCGAGCGCCAGAGCGCTAGCCACTCGGCCATTCAGGCCCACTCATACTGGTATTCAGTGCAGTATTTTATTTTAACTCACCGTTCTTGCTTTTACTGATCAACATCCAACTTATTGTGGTCTGGTTAGTCGTTCTACGATGACTTGTGCATACGAAGGCTAAACAAACTAGGACCTATAGTTTAAAGTGGATTCCGAACGACTCACAAGCATCCATGTCATGGCCGGGATTCAAACCTGAACCCTGTGGTACAAAGGCCAAATCGTTAGCCACTTGGCCAGCAAGTTGCAACAACAACATTCTACTTAAGATTTTATTATCTCAAATTACATCGCTGTAAATTCTGATTTAAATCCATCCATATTTGTTCACATATTACACAATAATTTCGTAGTAATAGAAAGAAGATATAAGTCCACCAAAATACATTCATGTCCATAAGTTAAGAATAATGAAGTCCAGGAAAAGAAAGAGAGAAGCAAAACAAAATTGACTTATTTGTAAAGGCTATTTATTAAACAAAAGGTAAAGAGCAAAAAAGATGCTATATGTATGACATAATTAATAAAAATTGCGATTTTTATTCCCTGGAGCAAATTTCAAAAAAGAAACTATTTACAAACAACAGTATAACATGGTTAATATGGAGTATGTCTCCCGAACGATGCAATACAGGCCTTACAACGCCTAGGCATGCTGAGTATCAAATTATCAATCTGATCTTGGGGAATATTACACCACTCATCAAGCAATGCCCTCCGAAGTTCCGGTTGACAGGTGGGAGGGGGTTGACGGGCTGCAATTCGTCGGCCAAGTATATCCCACACATGCTCTATTGGATTCAACTCCGGTGAGTATGCTGGCCAATCCATACGGGTGATATCCTCCAATTGAAGGCATTCGTCTACAATGTTTGCACGATGAGGACGAGCGTTGTCATCCAGAAACAGAAATTCAGCACCCATGGCACCCCGAAACAAACGTACATTTTGTTCCAGAATAACATCCCGATAGATGTGGCCTGTCATCGTTACACTCTGAACATGCAGGTCAGTTCTGGAACCAAGAATAATTCCTCCCCCAAACTAGCCATCCTGCACCACCGTAACGGTGTCGTTCAATGGTGTTCTCTTGGTGGTAACGGTACCTGGCGCTCTCCATATGAAAGTCCGGCGAGAATCAGACCGCAAACTAAACCTGAACTCGTCGGAAAACATCACACCAGACCACTGTTGCGGTGTCACAATGCATGCTCTCTATTCCAGGTTAATCGCAGGCGACAGTGAGTTGCGGTATGTGGAACACATCTGACAGGCCTACGAGCATATAGACCAATGTGCCCTAAGCGTCTGTACACGGTCTGCCTTGAAACTGTCGTACCGGTAGCTGAAGAGGGCTGACGAGACAGGTCTGATGCTGTGCTCCGTCTGTTTCTTTTGGCAGTAACTGCTAAATACCGGTCCTCATTCGGCGTTGTATCTCGGGGCGACCTGTGCTGTAACATCTACTCACATTACCATCATCTTGGAATCGTTGCCAAAGCCTGGAGATGACACTCTGGGTGATTCCAAGTTCCTCGGATACTTCCAGCTGGGTACGTCCACATTTCGGTCGTCCGATAATTCTACCACGTAAAAAATCAACCAGTTTGCGGTTATTGTACTGAAAGGCTTTTAAAGCGCTTGTGAACAATTTTACTTCTTTGCCACCATTCCTTATATACCCCTCTCTTACACTCTCGTCATTGTGACGTACTATCCGCGCCATCTGGTGGTTTCCTGTAATTTGCATATTCTTCTTCAAGATGTGTGTGATAATTTTACATTTGAAATTTTTATTTTAGAGTTCAATTTCTGTGTGATTCTGAATTATCCTTAATTTATGGACATGAGTGTAGTATCCATAGGATCTTTACCAGCCCACTTTTGTTTAATCGAGGAGCACTGTTTCATCCATTATGACCTTATTGTTACTTGTTCTATACATATACTTGTATACACTCTCCAGTTGAACAAATGTGCTCTGAGAATTAGTCCTCGACTATCAGCATTCAATCTTCGTACATATATATATTGTTCTAATGCAGCTGGCAAACACGTAGACAGCCTGGTCTTGGATGCCTTAAGGTAAACGCTGTACAGACGTTACTCACTTTGCATTACCCCGATGGGCCGTGTAACTTGAAGATAAGCCACGGATGCGGGTAACAATGCCCCCGCAACGCTCTACGAAATCACTCAGGGGCCTGTTAGGACCGGGACCTATGGTTTAAAGGGGGATTCGAACCACTACAAACATCCATGGCACCGCCGGGACTCGAACCCGTAACCTGTGGTACCGAGCGTCACAGCGCTAGCCATTCGGCCATTCAGGCCCCATCTTCGTACATATGTAGCCCAATGCAATTTTAAACGTACAATCCTCAGGAATGTCATCCTGGAATTTATGTTTTTTTCCTCTTCCTCTCAAAATCTTTCTGTCGTCAGTTACCTTGGGCGTCGCCAGTATTTTTAATTCATCTCCACCTATCGAAAGTCTCTCATTTCAACCCCCAAAAAAAAAAAAAACAATTATATTTCCAAATTACAATTTCTAATTTCCACCCATAGATATTAGCGTTTTGAAATTACGAAACAATCTCAACTAATCATCTCATGATAATTACGACTTTTAATGGCAATTTCACCTCGATCACCTCCATACAAAAAATTCAATTGACTTTATCACTTATAACAATAATCGTATAAACAATAGTAGTAGTACTACTATTGTTTTTATACAATTCAGTACTACTTTCAATAGATCATCAGATCACATACAGTTTATCCCCTCCCATTTCGACCTTGGGGCAATGAAATGGCAGATGCATTGGCCAAAGCGGGTGCTAGTGACATATTGGTTCCACTTGAGCTCCTTACCTACACAGAGATTTACTCACAAGCTAAGTTAAATGGAAAAAAAACTATTTGGTCTACTGCCCCAGTGCACCAGTGGTAGCGGGGACATCGACCTGGGGGTACTTTGGCACTTAATTGAGACAGGCAGGGATAAATTGCAATCATCCGTTTGCTCAGTGGACACCTCAGAACTATGGTTTTCTCAGATGGTTTGAAAGCTTTCAACACTTGCACAAGTACTCCTCTGAGCAGCTTCACCATCTCACATCTTGGCGTGCCTGGGGCTCAGATGTCAGGATCTCCTTGACAGTCCGTTGATGGTCTTGGACTTTCTTCAGGTATTTGGATTCATGGACCTAGTCTAGCCCCCGCTGGACTTTGGGGATAGAGTGAAGAAGATAATTGTATAAAAGACTTTCTAACAATCTGTCTTTACTGACGGCAATACAATGTATAATAAAGTTGGTTTTACCAACGTTATCTGCAAGAATAATCATTAATTAAAATACTATAATTTGAAGCGAATGTACTGTGCTTTTCCCGCACTGCTATTCATTTAACTGGATAACAGAGAAAAATGGTTTCTATTCAAAATGTGCGATTTTCACAAACGAGCTGTCTTCTTTAGAATCATTAAAAATGTTGCATCATACAACAATATTATTGTTAATATTCAAAACACTCTTAATATCTTCATTGAATAAAATGTAACTTCATATTTCGCGTTTATTTGTGGTCATGCAGGAATTTCAGCAATGAAAAGAATAGATTGATTGATGAAAGAAGCCACCAAATGGGATATTGAAATTAATATACATTTACTTATCTTATTAAATCTTATTACATCTTATTAGATTAAAACACAAAAAACAAAATGTGGAATATATTTTCTAGAGAATCATGGAATACATCAAGAAAAAGGGCTTTCTCTCTATTCCCCAACGACTTAACTCACAGCCTTTTTTTTTTTACCGACTTCAAAATCACTCAGGGGCCTGATGGCCAGTGGCTAGCGCTGTGGTGTTCGGTACCACAGGTATCGGGTTCAAATCCCGACTTTGACATGGTGTTTGTAGTGGTTCGGAATCCACTTTAAACCGTAGGTCCCGGTCCTAATAGGATCGTAGAGTGCTGCAGGGCATTGTTATTCCGCACCCGTGGCTTGCCATCAAGTTACACGAGCCCCTGGGTAATGCAAAGTGAGTAACATCGGTGCAGCCTTTATGGTGAAGATCACGGTCTATTTACCAGCTGCATTAGAAGAAAAAGAAAAAAAAATCACTCAGTTTATGGCTGGACATGGCAATTTTAATTCCTATTTAAACTTTAAACTAATGTTCAAATGATCTTTATCATTTCAAAGTAGGTGGTGTACAGAATACCGATGACTTTCTTTTTTAGATGGTCTAGGTTTGAGCATGCATGGGAAGATTTAAGAAAACAATTGACAATCCAAAAGTTCAAGAGTCACAAAACTTTTGCCAACTTGTTAATAAGAAGCCTGCTTTTACAACCTTTTGTTAATTCACAAATTCTTACTTTAATACTTCTTAAAACCCTTCTTTTCTCTTTTATTTCATCATTCTTTTGTTTTGTTATGTGTTCTCTTAAGTTTAAGATCCATTTAAAGTTTTTAATCTTTTGTCAGTGAATTTAAATTCTGTAAGCCTTTACACTTTAGACACTTACGCCCCCATACTTTATGGTACATGAGGATTTCTTGTAAACTTCACTTTAAAAAAAATCCCAATCACCAACCCACACCGATGTCTAAGAAATTATTGTAAGCTTATTCTTTAAATGTACAATATTTATTTTTAATGAATTGATAATTATTTTTCTAAAAGTGTATGTTCTATTTTTTCTACTTATAATTTACTTTTTTTTTTTAATCATTATTTTGGATTCATTTACAAAATCCTTAATTTAAAATATAAATAAGCTCTTTAAATAATGAAAAAGGTATTATATTAAATATTAATAATTATTTTTCATTTAATTAAATATTTCAACTATCCCCCAAGCTTAAAAATTTAATTTGATTCTATTTCTCTTAGTTTATTGAATGCAATAAATAGCCAAACCAAATTTAATTTTTTTTTTTTTTATTATTTATACCTCAAGAAAGATTCATTATTTATGTCAATAATCCTACTTACACTAGCCTTTCAATGTGTTACTAGAAAAATTTAAATAATTGTAATATATGAATACTCAGTTGTTTAGATATGTACTCATGGTATTTAACTTATTAAAATGCAATTTAAAAAAAAAATAAAAATCAGAGGTTAATAATAACTTTTTAATTCAGTAAAAAAGATTTGATAATAATAGCGCTTTACTAGAAAATTATTTGATGATAATGTTTTTTTTTTTTTTTGAGTATTCTAAGATTCTAAAAATATATGTTGTAAATAATTTCTTGATACAAAATATCTTGTATACAAAATACAAAATATCTTTAAAAAGTGAAAAGTTTTCTTATTCTAAAAATATTTTTAAGATAAACACCAAAATATTTTTTTTTTTTTTTATTGTTAAATTGGGTTAGTGGTTCAAAAAAAATATTTATTTTTATTTTATATTTGAGTTAGTATTAAATTGATAAATTTGATTGTTTATAATTTCAAAACAAAGAATATAATTATATTTTGTTGATCAGAGACAGTTATTCTTTATGTTATAAGACAGGGCTGCACCGCTGTTACTCAATTAGCATTACCCAGGGTGTGCCCGTAGCTTGAAAGATATGCCCCGGACGCGAGTAGCACTACTCCCTACAACGCTCTACGATTCTATTAGACCGGGACCTACAGTTCAAAGTGGCTTCGAACCACTACAAATATCTATTTCATCGCCGGGATTTGAACCCAAACCTGTGGTATCGAGAAGCTTATAGATCGCTAGCCCTCAGTCCCCTGAACAGAATTATATAAATAAGCAAAATTTTGGAAACAGAATATCAGAATGAAATATCAGATAGTTTTGTTTGTCACTCAACGGTCATTTTGTGCACACTTTAGGCTAATTAGACCGTTTAAGCTCATTACACCGCAGTTTAATGTGGATTCCAAATCACTAACAAACATCCTTTTGTGCATTTAGGCACAACCAGTTTAATTCGAACCCTGAAGCCTGTGGTACCAAAGACCAGAGCGCCAGTCAGTTGGCCATCAGGCCGCTTGAAATATCAGAATATAAACGGAATATCAGATTGCCAAATATTTATTTATTCGTTCACATTTGTATTCTTTGTCGACGATAGTAAATGAATTACAAATATGATAAAAATAGTTTGCCCTAACAATTAAATCAAAATCGAACAAATCAATTCAACTAATCAATCAATAAAACAAATCAATTCTATTAAAGAACTATGAATTGTTACAAAAATATTTATAACGTCATTTTTTTCTCCTATTATTGTAAACATAAATGAAACAATTTAAGAGCTGAAAACCAAAACAAAACCAAAAATAATAATAATACCGACAGAAAAAAATCTATTCAAATTTCAAAATATTAACAAATGATTTGCTATTTTACGGCTCTTGGAACAGAAATCAAAAGGCTTTGTTGCAGATGTTAAAAGAATTCTAACGTACGCAGTTTTTGACCTTGTAGTAACCTTTCGTATCATCGACAAGGTCATTTTAGATGTGTGTGGGGTTAAGCATCATTTCTAAAAAATCCAACTAGATCCTGTAGGTCTGTGCGTAGGATTTTCACTGGTATTTGCGCATTGCAAATACTTGGAATAAGTACCTTGCATTACACCACAAAAAGGATTTTTGATATTTCACAATTTTAATTGTATGAATAAGCATAATTATGCATTTTCAATAAATATCGTCCCGTCAAACATCATTTTAAGAAATATTCTCTAATTTGTATTAAAAAAGTTGTATATTAAAATATTCTAATAATATAAAATTTATGGATAAATTAAGTAGCTGTCCACCAAAACATCAAGATGTATGTAAGCTTATATTATTCAAAAAGACTAATATTATAGAATATTTCTCATAGTCTCTATAAAGACTAAGTTATATGAATATATGGGCTGAAATATTCTCATAATTTCTATTGAAAATAGTGGTTATGAATATAGAGCCTTAATATTTCTTATAGTTTTTACAGAAACTAAGCTATATGATTATACAAGCTGAATATTTCTTATAATCGATATGGAAACTAGACTATATAAATACATAGGCTCATTTTTTCTTATAATCTCAAAAGGAATTAGGTTATGTTACTAAATATAAATATATGGAATATTTTTTACTATAAACTAGGCTATATGGTTATATTGGCTGAATAATTCTCATAATTGTTATTCTCATAATAGAAACTAGTGTTTATGAATATATAGACAACTTTTCTTATAATTTCTACAGAAACTTTGCTATAAAAATATATAGGCTGAATATTTCCAGAAATCTCTATAGAAACGGGTCTATATAAACACATAGGCTTATTATTTCTAATAATCTGTAAAGAAATTTGCCTGTATGATTATATATGAGGAATATTTCTCATAATATCTAAAGAAACTAGACTATATCGTTATATAGGCTGAATAATTGCCATAATTTCTATAGAAACTAGGGTTTATGAATATATAGACAACTTTTCTTATAATTTCTACAGAAACTAAGCTATAAAAATATATAGGCTGAATATTTCCAGTAATCTCTATAGAAACGAGTCTATATAAACACATAGGCTTATTATTTCTAATAATCTGTAAAGAAATTTGCCTGTATGATTATATATGAGGAATATTTCTCATAATATCTAAAGAAACTAGACTATATCGTTATATAGGCTGAATAATTGCCATAATTTCTATAGAAACTAGGGTTTATGAATTATATAGATTTAATATTTCTTATAATTTCTACAGAAACTAAGCTATATGAATATGCAAGCTGAATATTTATCCTAAGCCCTATAAAAACTAGGTTATATGAATATATAGGAGGAATATTTCTTCTAATCTTTATAGAAACTAGGTTGTGCGAGTATATACATTGAATATAATATCTATACAAACTGGAATACAGGAATATATAATCTCAATATTTCTTATGTAAAAATTATGACTTTTTACATTTACATCCAACATTAAGAAACTTTTTTTTCTTCCAAATCTTCATAAAAAACGAATGGTATTTGGGAAAAAAAAAAAAAGAACAATGTGGTTATCAAAAATTGAAATACTATGCTGCAAAGGAAAGAAACCAAATTATTTTATTATTAAAGCAACAGCAAACAAAACAAGCAAGCATTAACAAAAATTTGTTAAAAACTTTTTCTGAAATGTTAATTGTTGTTATTTTTTTTATTAAATACAAGTCTTAGTTTCTGTAGAGATTATGAGAAAATAGAAACAAAATTTAAATGTATTTATTTATACCAACGGAAATATGTTTGAAATATTAAATATGGCTTGTTTCTTTTCTATATAAACTTGTTTTGTAGTGGGCAGATTGGGCAACAAGATTGTAATTGATACTTGAGGATACGAGTAGAGATATTTGAGGCTAAGTTTGGAAAACTCACAGCTTTATTTTTACACACGCACAAACACCTCACACATACAATTAGAGACATGCATTATTTAACACATTTAAAGACAGATAATTATTGGAAGGACTACATTTCTAAGCCGAAAACCCGAAACTTGGATGCGCGCAGGATGTGTTAAATATACTTCCTCTTCAGGTCTCAAGAGCTACAGACCATTTCTCCTGAATTATAGGGGCGCTCCTGCCAGTACGTAGGAGAAAGCATGGTTACAGTTACAAATAACTAGGAAAACTTTTTGTATTTTATTTTAAGAAAATATAAAATAGTGCTTCTGACATTTTTCTATGTAACCTCGTATTGCACATTATACAGTGCAAGTAATACTTTTTATAGCATTTTTGAAAGAACTTTCAGAGATAACATTTACGAGTTTTATGATAAAAAAAACCATTAAATTTCAACCAATTATATGTTTACTTGTAAACTCGTAAAATGTACTATTACAATCGCCAACGAGTTTTCTAGTTTCTAAAAACAGTATTTGTAACACATACAAGCAATAGATAAGACCCTTTATTCAATTATATACTGCCTTAATTAAGTATACATTTTTTATCGTAAACTAACACTTTTGAAAGATTATCTTGAACATAAAGCATGAATTTATTAATATAAATTTTGCTTGGAAATGTAGAATTTAAAAGTTTAGAATAAATGTAACACATAAAGCTTACTTTCTGTAGAATGTGTATCTACTCCTATAAATCGAGCAATGCTTTCCAAAAATAAAAACATAGGTACAGGTAATCAATCTCTTTTCCTTTAGAAATTCCCTCCATATATATATTCCTTTTACGGCCAGGTAAAAAAAAAAAATTTTCTCTTTGTGTAGTATGTGACTTTTATCTTCTAAAGTAATTTTTTATGCTTTTCTGAGTCCTTAGAAGATAAAGATGAAAGTGATGTATCCATATTTTTAAAATGTAAATAGAGACCGGTTTATTGATTTTTCTTACTACTGCATCCGATATTTTTTTTGGGAAAAGTACCTTTCAAAAGTTTATAAAAAGATTCCATTTATGGAATTCTTTTTACGACATGTATTTTACACTATATGTGATACGTTTTATGTTTTGCTTTGCTTTCTCTGTCATAAAATGGTAAGGTTTTCTTTTTTTTTTCCCTAAAGGAACTAACTAGAATAAGAAAGAGGAAAAATGAAACCGTTTCTAAAACCAATTTCGAGCAGAAATTACTACGGTGTGAGATATTTTATGGGTTCAACTCCTTTCGAAATCTTTTATAAATGGAAAATAAAAACTTTAAATTCGATATCAGATTTTTCGTACAGTTTCTTTCGCTTTAAAATACATGAACTGAAAAAAACCCATTCAAACACTTATAAATATTATTTAGTTTTAACATTTTTATGTGATATTAGACTTATGATTTGCGATCATGAATTAATCATTTATGATAATGAGAATGATCAAAAGTGATTAGTCTGTGTGACTTAAAAATACAGGATAGTTGAAAACAATTCTTACAAAAACTATGAAAGCAGGTAAGACATATACTATCTAGTTAGCATTTATAAATGGAAAATAAAAAACTTCAAATTAAATGTCAGATTGTTACCATAGTTACGTTTGCTTTAAATATATGAACTTAAAAAAACTATTCAAACACATACAAATATTAAATAGTTTTAACAATTATTTTACAAAACATTATTTAAATAGTTAGTTTTAGCATTTGTTTTACAATTAGCGATGCAACATTACACTTACGATTAAAGATGATGAACTTAATCATTTATGATAATGAAATGATCAAAACTGATCAGTCTCTATGAGACTTAAATCACAGGGGCGGTTTAAAAATTTCCTACATAAATTGTGAAATCAGGAAGGTATCTAGTTACTTTTTATAAATGGAAAATAAAAACTTTAAATTTATTATCAGATTCTTAGTATAGTTATGTTTATTTTAAAATATGTGAACTGAAAAGCCATTTTAGCCTATACAAATATTATTTAGTTTTAACACTATTTTTATGTAATATTAGGCTTAAGATTAACGATGATGAACTTGAACATTTCTGATAATGAGAATGATCAAAATTGATCAGTTTCTATGACACATAAAATACAGAGTGGTAGAAAAAAATGGTTACACAAACTTTGATATCAAGGGAGGCATATACCATCTAGTAAGTTCACATGTCAACATGCAGCCATTACTGTCATAAATAATGCAGATAGATTTTGAAGCAATAGAACTGTGATTTAAAATTGAGATATAAATATGTATTTCAACATTTATAATAATGAAAATGATCAAAATTGATCAGTTTCTATGACACTTAAAATACAGAGTGTTTGGAAGAAATACTTACACAAACTTTGTCAGCAGGTGAGGTATACCATCATCACATACCATTGTCATATACCATCTAGTTGTTCACATGCCATGGTGACCATTAGCAGATGTGGTGTCACAAATGCAACGTATGTAGATAGAATATGCAGCATCTATTTTATCAAATACAGCAATATAACTGTGATTTAAAATTAAACTATAAATGTATTTAAACATTTAGGATGATAAAAATTATCAAAAAAATTATCAAAATTGTCAATATTGATCAATCACTGGAACACTTAAAATACAGAATGGTTGAAAAAAATATTTTACACAAACTTTGATAGCAGGTAAGGCTGATAGCATCTAGTTAGTTCCGATGCCAACATGTAGCCATTAGCAGATATATTAACCCAAATACATGGTGTGCAAACAAAATTTTATTAAATGCATCAATAGAACTGGGATTTAAAAATGAAACATATATGTGTATTTAAAATGTTTATTACATGCAACAGAAATAATCGTAATGTGTTGATGCAAAAATGAAAGTTTCTAAAACCAATTTCAAGGATAAAATACTTACAGTGTGAGATATTATATGGTTTTAACTCCCCTTCTTTTATAAATGGAAAATAAAAACTTTATATCAGATTGTTAGTATAATTACAAATACGTAAACTGAAAAAATTCAAACACAGACAAATATTATTTAGTTTTAATATTTTTAAGGCAATATTAGACTTTACGATTAAAGATGTTGAACTAAAACACTTATGATAGTGATATCAAAATTTATCAATTTCTATGACACTTAAAATTCAGAGTGGTTGAAAAAAAGTTACACAAATTTTGAAAGCAAGTAAGGCATATACCATCTAGTTAGTTCACATACCAACATATATCCATTAGCAGATATGGTGAGGTATTTAGAGCGATTATTTTATTTTATAAAATACAGCAATAAAACTGTGATTTAAAATTGAACTATAAATATGTATTTAAAATGTTTATTACACGCAAAAAAAACAGAATCTTATTGTGTTTTGTAAAGCACATGAATATATACGTAAATTATTTTTAAATCCAAAAATTATTTATTAATATATTCAAATGTTATTCTTTTAAAAACCCAAGGAATTTTTCAAATTCGAAGATTTTTTTTTTTAATATTTTTTAATATAATTTTGCAAATATATCCTCTTTAAATCCGAAAAATACGAATATGTTGATAAATTCAAAAATTGTTTTCTTAAATCCAGGAAACTTTTCAAAAATAAATTTTTTAAATCAGAAAATTAAAATATTTTTTTTTTTTTTTAAAACAGAAAACTTTTCAACAAATGAAATCTTTTTATTTCAAATTCGAAAAGTACCTGCAAATATAAATATATAAAAAATTATCTTTTAAATCCAACGAACGTTTCAACAAATAAATCCTTTTTTAAATCTGAAAATTCGAAAATATTAATACATTCCAAAAGTTTTTTTTTTTTTTTTAAATACAGGAAACTTTTTAACAAATAAATCTTTTTTTAAATTTGAAAATTATTAGGAAATATTAATATATTCGAAAATTATTTTTTTTAATATATTCGAAAATTATTTTTTTAATTCTATTGTATCTTTCAACAAATAATTCCTTTTTAAATCTAAAAATTCCAAAATTTTTCGAATAAATTAATATATTTCAAAAATATATTAATCTGTCAATATATTCAAAATATATTAATACATTGGAATATATAAATATATTCGAAAATATAATAATTCGAAGATTACTATATTTTTGGAATAATAATTCAAAGATTATAATTATTATTAGAAGAATTGATAATAATTCGAAGATTATAGAAGATTATTATATTTTCGAATAATAATTCAAAGATTATAATAATTATTTTAATAATTCGAATTTATTTTTTAAATCCAATAACCTTTTTAACAAACAAATCCTCTTTTAAACTGCATTTCTTTAATACAGAAAAAAAAGGATCAAAATGGAACAAAAAGCACCATTTCACTTTTAAAAAAGAATAATGCGCTTTAAAATTTAGGAAGCAGCGTAAATTTAAGCAAAAACCAAAAACAGCATCCCTCTTTTCAGAGTCTCAGACTTTTCCCCCTTAAAATCGAACCGTAATACTTGCCTCCATTACCTTTTCGGCGACCATTTTGTTTTTACTGCGAACTCTAACTACGTGATACGACTGTTTACATCGTAATCTGGCCCGCCAAGTGCGTTACAGTAACTAGAGGCAGAACAGCCCTTACACGTAGTCTTGTTTAGCTCCCGTCGTGATACCCAAGGTAAACGTGAACTCATATAAACCATAAGCGCTACATGAGCACATTTGGTGGAGAAATACGTGTGTGATTTTAGTTGAATGAATTCCAAAATGGTGGGAGCAGGGAAAGTACATCATATCTTGATGGGATACGAGATTATTTGGGGTGCAAAACTTTCCCCGTTTACAACCTCGTTGGAAGCACGTGTATAAATTTGATTGTAGGCTGCTGCATAGTGCTTTCTAGAAATAGCCTCCCTACAGACGTAAACTTTTGTCCTTTGCTAAAAGTCTTTATTTCAGACTATCTGCCTTCTGTAGTGAGCCTTTTTGTAACAAAGAGAATTTTATTTTTATGCTACAAAAGTACATATGTTTTCATGTAACAAAATATGTTAAATAACTTATTTTAGTCTGATATATTTATTTGTTGAATAATTTTAAAAATTCTCATATCCAGAAACGGCTTTGGTGTCTGTAATCATTTATATGGAGATTCGTAGTAGATTTTAGAGTTATTTTATTTTATTACTAGCAGAAAAAGAATACCATAGACGTCTAGTCTATAAAACAAATTATTACTATTTTATTTATGCATAATAAAAATCATAAATTATTTTTATAATCTTGTCTCCAGAAAAGTAGGCTACCAAAGCATATGCCAGTTTCTTTGTGTCTGATTCTGATTTTTTACAGGGTTTCTTTTTTTTTTTTTTTTTCGAAAGCAATAATTTTGTTCCTGTTAATACATATTTTTAAACAAGAAAACATAAAGTACAATATTTTGCAAATGAAATAGCTTCCTAATTTTATAATTTTGGCTATTTCACTTAGTCATTTGACGATTGACGTTAAATTTTTACTTCTGTCAATATTTCTAGTTTTTAAAATTACCTTATCATCTCTTAAAAATCATAATTTTAATATGCAAAGAAGAGTTGTATTTAAATATTGCTATTTGTCTCTAATATGTTTATCCTTTTTTTTTTTTGCATTCCCTGCAATAAATAATTGTTTTATCCAGTTTTTGTCTGTAATCTTTTAATTAAATACACAATATACAGTAAAAAAAAGAATATTTTCTTTTTGCAGATTTATCTCAACAAGTATTGTTTCCTATGATTAATTGTTTAAGACAAGAATTATTGAAAAAAAACTTTATTCAAAAATTTTTAATCAGAATTCAAAATCTGCTTGTTTCTTCCTAATTTAATATATGCTAATATTTCATATCTGTAACAATATCAACACTGCTTTAAGAAATTGTTCCACAGATTTTTATAAAATATTGATTCAAATTTCTTTTATCAATTTGAAATTTTTAAAATGGTACTAAACTCATTATGCTAAATCACAAACCATGAAGGAATCGTAAAATTGAATGAAATTTAATACACAATTGAGTGGTAGTGGTACAAATAAATGATTTAATGTTCAAAAAACAAACAATAACAAGAAAATCAGTATTTATAGTGTTAATACGCGCCGCAATAAGTGCTACTGCATGACGTGGCATGGAGTCAAAAAATTTAATGTGTTAGGTACATTCCATAACATGAAAAGTTCATCTGGATTACAACAGGAAGTATCATATGCTTACGCCGATTTACGAAATACACACATGTTCAATCGGCGAAATTAATACGGGCCATAATGAAGTTACCTGCCGCGTTGCAAAGAAAGATTGAACAGTCCTAGCGAAAAAAAAGACATTGTCCTTGTTGAAAGTCTATTTATTAAAAAAAGGTAAAAGAGCAAAACTTCACTGATGTATATGTTTCAGATTGCCCATAATTAATAAAAATTGAGATCGTCCATTTTGACTACCTGCAGACCATAACTCCGGGTATTCGTCCACTGGGCGTTCGAAAACTCCGGAAGGTGGCGTTCATCGGCAAAGCGTATAACATGGTTAATCATGGTACCACAAATTAAAGGTGGGATTCGTCAGAAAACACGACATGCTAAATCAGCACGCCAGTCTCATTCGAGCGTTGTAACACAGCGGGTTTAGCGACCTGTGTAAACAGTCTACGCGCACTACCATCATCTTGGAATTGATGAAGCAAAGAAACACCTGGAGCTATTGACCACTGTGCTGTCAATTTCTTTGAGGAAGCTGTTCCAGCTGCGGTAGGTCCATCATCGTCTGACGTCACATTTCTACCACGTAAAAAATCAGTTGTCCGCACTGTCTGGCCACTGCTTCCAAAGGCGCATCATGCTGTTACGCTGCACACGAGCGACTACTGCACGATAAGACAATCCAGCTTCACGAAGGCCGATGATTCTCCCCGTTCAAACATTCCTTGTTCAAATCTCCTCTCTTACATCGAAGAGGCATAAGTAACATTGAGCTGTTCAGCACTACTATCCACCGATAACCATCTGCCTGGTTTCAGCCGTCTATTTATTCATATTCTTCCGTTCAAGATGGCGCTGCTCAGCATACGCATGAGCTACGGATTTGAAATTTTTCATTTGCATATCATGCGCTAATTTGCATTTCCTGAAAATTTCTGTTCACTCGCGTAAGTTTCATGGTGTTGCAATTTTCATGGACATGAGTGTATTTAATATTACGTTAAATCACAAACCTATACATTTTTAAGTAAAAGATGAGTATGAATATTGCCTTTGTATGTTTTATGCTTTTCAAAACTTTCGGAAACATATATAATTTTTATAGGTTAATATCATATGCCTCATAATCCATATAAAATATTTAATGTGTTAGCTTCAATAACATGAAAATCATATGGCATTACAAGAAAGTTTTTATGCTTATATTTATGATTATATTTAATAAATATATATATATATATAAGTTAAATAAAGGAAATTTCTAAATGTTTCTTTTCTAATAGATTGTTTTTATTACGCATAGCTCTGTGTTATTACAAATTATTGTTTACAATAAAAAAAATGAAAATTAAGGATATAGTGTGATTTACAAGTGCAGTTTACTCCAAGGACGAAGATTTTCAGAATTCTCCAGTTTACGACGAATCTAATGCACCCGATCTGCGGCAGACATTAATTATCACACGGTGTGGTACACGAAACCACAAAGGGCTCATTTTTTAAACAGGCAGAATTTCTGACCTGTTCAGTCACTTCAGAGAAAAAGGCACTTCTTGTCGTCTAGTCGCAGAACACTCTCCTTCTTCTAGAAAAACCACCCTTTAAAAAATACGTCAAGAGATCGGTCAGCTTCCCTCACTTCTTATGGGAGTGGACACTTACTCATCCCACGATCTATCACGAATCACGATGCAGCAACTCCGTCGTGAGTTGGGAGGTTGCTATTTGAGGGATAGCTTGCTATTTGCACTTGTTGAAGAATATGTATTCCTCTCCCTTTGGAACAGAAATGATATATTTCTTGTCGTGGGAAAATGCTACAAGGGTTTTCAGAACAATCAAAAGATAAAAAATAAAGGAGAACATCATGATTTTTCTTTCAATTATAATACATTATCCATTCATTTTGTATAAATTTAATACACTTTTTTAGTATAATAGCCCAATTTGGTATAAAAATTTATTCGATGTAAATACAGGTAACTAGATTTACAATATTCATTCATTTTTGCATGTTTAAATCAAGTCACATATTTCAGGAATACAATATAATAATGAAAATTAAATCGATCGGAGATTCAATGTGTTAATTAAAATATACAGTGCAGCTCAAAATTATCATAAAAAATAATTTATATTTATGCTTTATCAATACTTATTATATTTTTCTTTTTTTGTTTTCATCATATTTATCTTTCAAGTAAATTATGTATGTAAATTTTAATTTAAATATTTACTTTCGAAAAATAAATTTAATTTTTGTTACTTAAAGAATTACTGTACTTTTTTTTCCTTTGACAATAGTTCTTTCTTTTTTGTGGTACGTAAAATATTTCCTTTTCAAGATCAAATGTTTCTTTATTTTAAGCAAAATTCTGAGATGATTCTCATTTCGATTGAAAATTCTCATGCATTATGCATACGTAGCTCAACTAGATGAGAGAGGATATTAATATTGCCTGACAAAATGAAGAAATGCACATTTTTCAAGTTCAGTCATTTGTTATCAAAAGGAAAATTTCAAAGTATGGTAAATGTAACTTTTAAACCAATATCATACATTATCTTTATAGCTTAGCTTTTTTTCTTTTAGTTCAATATTCCTGATACAAATATCTATCAATATTTTAAAAAAAGAAAGTATGGAATTTATAAAAGACATGTTTGCTTACTTTTGGTGAAAGATCTAGAAATACATTTACTGAAAAAAAAAAAAATCAATGACTTTTCATAAATGAATTTATTAATTCAAAATGTATTGTATTAAAAAACAATAATAAATATGGTGTTGAATATTTGAGACAAAATTTTTATTAAAAATAATTTCAAACGAACCATTTGATATATTGTCAAAATATATTTTCTTAATTAGAAATACATATGTAAAGCTTTTAACAGAATGAATTTTTAATATTTATTTGTGTTTAAAAATATCAACATCGTTAGAAAAAAAGTAAATTATTAATATTTTATGACGACAGCAAATAAATCAATAAAAATTAGTTTTTAGTTGTATTTAATGCTTTTAAATATGAAAAGAATAAATTAAATTTAAAAGGAAAACATTTATACAAAAAAAAAATTAAATAAAAATTCAAAAAAAAAATTAAATATGCAGATTTTGAACAATATTTGGAAACTACAAGCAAATTGAAATGACTTAATTCTGAACATTCTTTAAATTTATGTATTAAATATACAGTATACAATTATAATTGTAAATGAAATATGCAAATATATAAATTAAATATACAGTTATATTAAACATACAAATTCTATACAACATTTGGAATCTACCAGGTGAAATGAATTAATTCTAAACATACTTAAAGTTTATTATTGCTTAAAATAACGATTTAAAATAAAAAACGATTTAATAATAAAAATTTAAATTCATATTTATTATTAAATAGTTTGCTTGTTTAATTAATTAATTCAGCATTTTAAGCGTCTAAAAACTGCACTCTTCCTATATTTAACTTAAATATATGAAATAATAATAAATAATAATTTAATAGTTAAATATTTAATAGAATTAAAATAAAAGTGGACTTTGTATAATACTCTAAATTAGATGAAAAAAGGTTTTTGAAGATTTCGAATAAAATCATATTTATTTCTTAGTTTAATTATTATTTTTATTTCGCCCATTGCATTAAGGATTTACTTTCTTTTAACTTTTTTTTCTTCCAGCAGTACTTTCGCCATTATCCATTATCATTCAGCATCGATTCTTCTAAAATGTTCCACCACGTAAAGGAACGATTCGGAAGTAGTGTTTGTTGATAAGAACAGACTATCTGACCAAAAATAAATATGCAAATTCTAAACAATATTTGAAATCTACAAAACAATTGAAATGAATAAATCTACAAAACTATTGATATGAATTAATTCTAAACATTTTTAAAATTTATTATTGCTTAAAAAATAAAATAACGATTTAAAACTGAAAACGATTTAATAATAAATAAAATTTAAAATCATATCTGTTATTAAATCGTTTGACTGTTTAGAACTTTATTAATTCAGAATTTAAGCATCTAAAAACTGCAATCTTCATATTTTTAATTATTGTAAGTAAATTCAAAGAACATTACATTACGAAATGCAATTAAAATAACAATTCTTTAATTCTCTAAATAACTTTATTTCGTACACTTAATTATATGAAAAAAAACCTCTGACGATTTAGAATTAAACCATATTTATTTCTTAGTTTAATAATTATTTTTATTTCGCCCATTGCATTAAGGATTTACTTTCTTTTAACTTTTTCTTCCAGCAGTACTTTCGCCATTATCCATTATCATTCAGCATCGATTCTTCTAAAATGTTCCACCACTTAAATGAATGATTCGGAAGTTGTGTTTGTTGATAAGAACGGACGATCTGCCAAAAAAAAAAATAGATATACAAATTCTAAACAATATTTGAAATCTACAAAACAATTGAAATGAATAAATATACAAAACTATTCATATGAATTAATTCTAAACATACTTAAAATTTATTATCGCTTTAATTGAAAAAATAAATAACAAGTTAAAATAAAAAACGATTTAATAATAAATAAAATTTAAAATTTATAATTATTATTAAATCGTTTGCCTTTTTTGAACTTAATTACTTTAGCATTTAACCATCTAAAAACTGCACTTTTCATATTTTTAACTAAATTCCAAGAGCATTACATTATGAATTTCAATTAAAAATAAAAGAAATAAATATACTTTCTTTCATACTCTAAATTAGATTTTTTTCAAAAATAAACAATCTTTTCATAATCTAATGATTCCGAATTAAATCATATTTATTTCTTAGTTTAATTATTATTTTTACTTCGCCCATTGCATTAAAGATTTACTTTCTTTTAACTTTTTCTTCCAGCAGTACTTTCGCCATTATCCATTATCGTTCAGCATCGATTCTTCTAAAATGTTCCACCACTTAAAGGAACGATTCGGAAGTTGTGTTTGTTGATAAGAACAGACGATCTCTAGATTGAAACTGCCCCTTAAAATGGTATTGAGGCGGAATTACTTTTTCACTGCGTATCCCAGCAACGGCCTCCGAAGAGTGTCCACTATTTCGCGAAACTTTCGTCAAATATCTGGAAAATAAATAAAGTATGACGGATTCCAAACCTTTCAAGAGAATGGAATGCTTCCTTCTCTTGTAGAAGAAAAAGGGAACTAAAATAATAGCTTTGTGTGTTGTCTCCGTGTTTACTTTAAACATGGATGTTTACGGTCAAATGTTGAAAGCTCGCATTGAAATAAAATCTTTTGGTTATTTTTGTTACTTTGGTTTTAGAGACGGAAAAAAAAAAAATTTCAAAATTAGTTTCGTCATTTCTAGTAAACAACCCAGTATTTATACTCAAATATATATTAAAAAAATAAATAATATTAAAATATAAAAATAATAATAAATAAAAAGTAAAATATGTGAAATAAAAAATTAAAAAGATGTATGTACATATAAAGATATATACGTAAAGATATATGTAGATTATAATTAAAAATCCCACTTTCAAAATACTGTAAAAAAAGAATCACTCGTCACAATGAATTCAAATTCGAACTGAAGATACTTGAAGAAGAGGGAAGTGGTAAGGCATCAAAAAGGTTCCGAAGTGTATATAAAGATGGCGCGGTAAGCGGCATAAAGAAAGTGAATTCAGCTGCCAGTTATATTTTGAAAAGAAATGACAAAGTATTTGGCATGAGTTGCACATTATACGAACTGTAATGTTCAATGTGTTTGATTGTTTCGGTGTTTTGACGGAAGAAAGGACTTCCAAATCATTCAACAATTGTGACACTGTTAGTGGAAAGCCCATCCACCACTGCAAGGTCATACCAAATTAGATGGGAAAAATCGGTTTTTCTTTTTTGGAACGTTTTTTTGATGCCGTGTAGTGTCCCCCTTCTTCAAGTATCAAGGACTTTAATTATAATTACCCTGCATATTATATATAATAAAATATTCGCATATTATAATATATATATATATATATATATATTAAATTAAATATATTATATATATATTAAATTAAAATAAAATAATAGAAATAAAAATATATATTCTATACCTGCTCTATACATGAATTGAAAAAAAAATTAAGTATAGTTTTAATATGTCCAAATATCAATAAATATACAAATGAAAGAAACCGATTAAAATTTTTATTTTCCTTTTCATAAAAAATAATTTTTTATGAAAAAGAAATTATTTTTCAATTTTCTTTTTCTTCCATTTCTTTTTTCATAGTTTTTTTCTTTTTCATTGACTTACGTACAAATTGCATCGGTGTATTATGGCTGACTTTTTAAGGATTTTTTTTTTTTTAATATTGTGATTTGCTTTGTTATAAAGATGCTTTTTTAAAGTGAATTAATTTGTTTATTTATCCATTTATCAGTAAATGAACTAATGTTTTAATAAATATAATTTTTTGGGATTAAGTAAATGCTATTAATATCAATGATGTAATTATGAAATTTGTGTAGGATAATAGAAGAAACTTTATACATCTTTTTACAACTTAATAAATATTGTGGATTTAGATTTATTGCATTTATTAATACTCTAACAGCCTCCGAATTATTTCTCATCAAAAATATGTCGAGCACTTTAATTACTTTTCTTGTTTGTATTTCATTACAAAATTAATCATGTCATCACTAATTATCATTAATCATCATTAATTTCATCATTAATCTCACTAATTTTGCTTGAATAATTGTTTTGGTTTATTGACGACATAACTTTTTATTAATCTTTTCTTATCTGCCTCAATGATTGCCCTGTAGCAGGTACATATTAGTGTTTATTACCACAAGAGTTCGATTTTCCGCTAATTGGATTCCCTATAGGAGAAAATTTAAGGCAACCAAAACAACTATACACATTAGAGGAGACGTTTTAACCTATAAGCTAAAGGAAAATGTAGAAAAAAAAGGACACATAAAATAATATGTGAAAATGCAATTCAAATGAAAGAAAATCCATGTTTGAAACAGTTAATTATAATATTTAAAAACTTTGAAAATAATTAACATTGTGTCTAATACAAAGGTCTTTTTTAAAAATTAAAAAATGATATTAACTATAACCCTAACTGTTAAGACAAATTTAATGCATAAAACCATACTCGCAATAGTTCGATTTTAAGTTAAATTATGTAATCTCATTGACACTGCAAAATTAAACAATAAAAATTCCTTATTCGAAATCGACTTATAATTTACATCAAAAAAAACTATTTGTCATAGTTTGATATGTTAAAAGTATATAAAGCTGAAATATTTATTAATTCCATTAACCATTATAATATATAATATTTAATTGAAGCATAGAATCCATTGAATAGTTTTCTTTAAATATTTATTAGGTGGATTTTAAAGTAAATACATGAACTAAAGTAATTGAAATAAAAAAGAAAGAAAGAAATTCGTTTTTAAATGTGATCTGATATTTATTTTTCAATCACATAAAAATTTGGATCATAAAATGACAATTAAATGATTATTTCAATAAGACACAAAAAAAAAAACTAATAAAATTTAAATAAAATTCAATTCAGAATTAGAAAGACTGCAATATTAAAATAAACTTGGATGTTTAGTTTGTTTTTTTTAGCTTTACGGACATTTTGTGCACACGTTAGGCTAATTAGACTGGACCTAGAGTTTAACGTGGATTCCGAACCAGCAACAAACATCCATGATATTGCCAGGATTCGAACCTGAAGCCTCTTTGATGTTGAAGTTTCTCCACAAAGTAAATGGTTTAATTTTATTTTCTTCAACAATTAGCTTTATTGTGGCAATAAATCCAATTATTTGTCTGTATGTCAATAACCCTAAAACCAGAACTGCCAATTCCATACATAAATGGATCTCCTAATTATGTTCCCAGCACTAATTGCGGACAAGGAACATTATCTTTTGGCCTGAAGAACAAACGCACACCATGTCTAAACGTCGCTCTCTATCTGCGATGGCACTAAAAAGAAGGCTGCAAACTTTTCAAGAGAAAAAAAGAACAAAGCCAAAATTAAATGTCCTGTTCTTTTTACTGATGGTGAGAATAAATAAAAAAAAAAATAAAAAAACACAATCGATCTCTCTTCCCACTTTTTTCTTGGAAACCGAATTTGTCCGACAATCGAAAGAGTACTTGAAAGACGAATTTCTGGAAGAAGAAAAGAATGAAGAAAGGAAGGATGGAGCGAGACGAGGTATTCTCTAACCGAGTTTAGAGTGTTCCTGCAGATTCTTGTGGATTGAAAGTGTCTCTAGAATTTGCTATTGTCTTGCAAATTCTGCATTGTCTTCTTTTCTTTTCATTGAAAATATCCCTTGTTTGTTATTCAATAGTCAGAAGTCAATATTTGTTATTATGAATCCATGTGTTTTAAGATATATTCTTAAGTATATTCATGGTTCTTTTCTAAAACGTATCGCATGTGATTTAAAATAATGATAGCATGAAAGTTTGAAAGTCACAGAAGAAGTTTCTTTTATTAAGTTAAGAGTTTATCGAAAACCTTTTTTTGTATATATTTTATTGAAAATTTGGAAAATATATGATAGTTTTAATAAAATCTTTAGTAAACTAAAATTATATTAAATGGATCAAAGTCCCGTTAATTTTTTAATTTAAAAGTTCATCATAAATATGAATTTCATATTATGAATGATTTAATAAATAAAAGCTTTTTCTAAAACTAAAATTTAAATATACATACATATATAATTGATCAGAATATTTTTCATTTTCAAATTAAGAAAATTGTTTCAGCAAATGTGTAGCTAAAATGATTCTTTAGTTGTTGTTATTTTCTTTAGTGTAAATATATCCTGCTCTATTACTCTATACCATGAACTTTGGCAAGATCTGATGAGGCCCATTTGGGTATATCTGAGCGGAAGATTTCAAGGGTTATTCTTGGAGGTGTTAGGGAAAGTGATTGCTGGAGAAGACGATACAGCGCAGAAATTCATAAATGCTATACAGACCCAGATATTATAAAATCTATTAAGATCAATAGATTAAACTATGTTACCCCCTGTATTTAGAATGAACAATTTAAACCCTGTAAAAAACTTGTTTTTGGCAGAGCCACAGGATGAAGAATTTTGGTTTGTTTGTATCTTCACGGTCATTTTATACACACTTTAGGCTAATTAGACCGGAACCTACAGTTTTAACGTGGATTCCGAACCACTAACAAACATTCACGCCACAGCCAAGATTTGAAGCTGAAGCCTGTGTTACCAGAGCGCTAGCCAATCGGCCATCAAGACGCAAATAAATAAATTCGTTTTTAAATGTGATCTGCCAATCATATTTCATGTCTAATTAAAAAATGGTATCTAAATTATTCCTACAATAAGATGCAAAAAAATCGAATAGGATTTCAATGCAGAACAACAAAGACTGCAATTTTAAAATACTCTTCGATGTTTAAGTTTCTCCACAAGGCAAATGCTTTAATTTTATTTTCTTCAACAATTAGCTTTATTGTAGCATTAAATCTAATTCTTTGTTTGTATGTCTATAACCCTAAAACCTGAACTGACAATTCCATACATAAATGGATCTCCTAATTATGTTCCCAGCACTAATTGCAGACAAGGAACATCATCCTTTAGTCTGAAGAACAAACGAACACCATGTCTAAACATCGCTCTACCCTATCTGCGATGGCGCTAACAGAAGGCTGCAAACTTTCCAAGAGAAAAAGAACAAAGCCAAAATTAAATGTCCCGTTCTTTTTTACTGATGGTGAGAATAAATATAAAAAATAAATAAAAGCACAATCGATCTCTCTTCCCACTTTTTTCCTGGAAACCGAATTTGTCCGACAATCGAAAGAGTACTTGAACGACGAATTTCTGGAAGAAGAAAAGAATGAAGAAAGGAAGGATGGAACGAGACGAGGTATTCTCTAACCGAGTTTAGAGTGTTCCTGCAGATTCTTGTGGATTGAAAGTGTCCCAGAAGTTGCTATTGTCTTGCAAATTCTGCATTGTCTTCTTTTTCTTTTCATTGAAAATATCCCTTGCTGGTTATTCAATAGTCAGAAGTCAATATTTGCCATTATCAATTCATGTGTTTTAAGAAATAGTATGTTCATGGTAAAACGTATCGCATGTGATTTAAAATAATGATAGCGCGAAAACAGTTCTTCCGTAAGCCTTTATTAAGTTAAGAGTTCATCAAAAATGTTTTACGTAAAAAATTTTATTCAAAATTTGGAAAATATATGATAGTTTTAATAAAAGTTAGTTAACTAAAATTATATTCAATGAATCAAGTCCCGTTTATTTTTTAATTTAAGAGTTCATGCTAAATATGAATTTCATATGAACAATTTAAAAGGTTCCTCTAAAATTAATATTTAATCTATATATATGTATATGTATATATAATTCATCAGAATAAATTTAATTTTCAAAATAGAAAAAAATATTTGAGTAAATGTGTAGCTGAAATTATCCTTTAGTTTTTTTTTTTTTTACATATATTTTTTTATTTCTTATAAGTATATCCTGGTATATGGCTTTAAGCCATTGATTTTAGCAGCGGCCTGGTGGCCAAGTGGCTAGCGCTCTGGTCTTTGGTATCCTAGGCTTCAGATTCGAATCCTGGCGATGGCATGGATGTTTGTTGGTGGTTCGGAATCCACGTTAAACTATAGGTCCCGGTCTGTTTAGCCCTCATGCACACAAGATGACCGTAGAGCGACAAACCAAACCAAACTAAACATTGACTTTGGCAAGATCTGATGAGACCCATTTGAGTATATTTAAGATGAAGATTTTAAGGGCAATTCTTGGAGTTGTAAGCGAAAGAAATTGCTGGAGAAAACGTTTCAACATTGAAATTTTAAATACTATAAAGACCCAGAAATTATAAAACTTATTACGATCAATGGATTAAATTGCTCAGACATTTAGAATGAATGATTTAAACCCTGTAAGAAGACTCGTTTTGGCAATCACATGGACAAGGTGGAATAGGACGATCCAAGTTGCGATGGATAGACGCAGTTGAAAAATATTTGGCTCTACTATACGTTAAGAATTGGAAGACCCTTGTCACCCAGAGGAATGCACAGAAATCTCTTCAAAGAAAGCTTTGGCCCACCCTGGGCTGTTGTGCTGTTGATAATAAGGATGATGTAAATATATCCATAAAATTCCAATTAAATTTTTTTTTTCGCCAAAAATATTGAACATTTCTTAATTTCAAAAGAAAAATTCAAAAACATTTCATTTTATTATTAAAATTGCTGTATCTCACTAAACGTAACAAGTTATTTTTATCCTTACAAACTAACAATTTAAAACAAAACATTAATTTTCTCTTTTATTCAAATTCATTTTTTACTATTGATAGTCATTCAAATGAATCAAGTGGAATTAAGTTGTTAAATTAAGTACTTGACATGAAAAAAATTTTTTTTTAAATAGAAAGCATTAATAATTAGTTTACTATAATAGCACAGAAAAGATATCTTGCAAACTTATGAAAATTTACAAGTAAGCTTTCATACATTTTCTTTTAAACAATCTCACTACATCCTTTTTAGCTATTTTAACGTGCTAATGAAAAGCAACGCTTCCTTTATTTTTAAAGTTAAATACAAAAAATAATTATGTTTGAAAAAAAAAAAAAAAAAAAAAAAAAAAAAGGACAGAATATATGATCAAAGGCTAAAAAGAAATGCATCCCTACGCTTTGATTCATCCGAAATAACTTCAGTTCCCCTTCCTTTCACGGGGAGCCCACTTAAAATTTTTGTATCGATTCTTTCTTAATCGAAACCTCAGTTGTAAATGAAAACCGCTTTGTTCGAATTTCAATAACTTTCTTTACAGTACGCCTGGTCAATAATTTTAATGGGGAGGATTCTTTATTTATAGAAGAAAAAAATCACAAAAAATGTTCTCTCTCACTCTCAAACAAAATCTCGTTTGAAGTACTGCATGCAAAAAGGAAGGAAAAGAAAATTAAACTTTAAAACAGTTTTTAAATAAAGTAAAGGGGAGATAGAAGTAGGAGCCATAGGAAAAACCACGGATGACTATTACAATTTTTTTTTCTTGCCATTTTTTTTCCAGGACAAAAACACTTCTTACTTGGGCTTCCTCTGCACAAGTAGTTCAGGAAGTATTGTATTTTGGAGTCTGCAGTGCTATGAGAATAAACAGATCCCTATCCAATTACTTGAACTTCTAAAATCGATGTGGCTCTTCCTTTTTTCTTACGCCATTTTCTTTTCTGCTGCCTTTTTCCTACTGATTTCTTTATTATGTTGTCGCCTTCCCAGCATCCCATCCAGTCGCCGTGTTTTCCTTTCCTCTTGCTTTTCTTGTGGTCCACAAAACTCAATTGATACCAGAAATGCTGCTGGACAAGGTTAAACATTCGAACCTAAATCTTGGACGCAATTCTTTCACTAGCATATTACCAAATAAAAGTATCAAACCCAAGAATGTTTTAAATATCGATAACTAGAAGTGTATTTGAAGTCACTTTTATCTATCGTTCGAAATACAATAAAAATCATATTCTTAATGTAGTATTGCTATTTCATTCACTATTATTTTGCCCTTTATATGATATTAATAAAATAAATTCTTCAGAATTATAATATTTTATAAGAATAATAGTTTTCATTCTTACAAAAAATTATTTTTACAAAAATATTATTTATTCGAAGTATAAATATCAAAAAAATATTATTTTGTATAATACTATTTGAACATGAATCTTGGACGTAATTCTTTCACTTGCATATTATCTAATAAAAGTATCAAACCAAGAATTTTTTAAATATGGATAACTGTAAGTGATTTAAAATCACTTTGATCAATCGTTTGAAATGAATTTCAAATCATATTCTTAATGCAGTTTTGTTGTTTATATTTGCTATTTCATTCACTGTTATTTTTTCCTTTATAACATATTATAAAAATAAATTTTTCATGAATTATAATATATTTTAAAGAATATAGTTTTCATTCTTACAAAATTTTTCAAAAATTTATTTATTCGAGTATAAATATCAAAAATATTATTTTGAATACTATTTTCAATTTCCTTTCTTTCAGACAAGATTAAACGTGTTTTAAATATCGAAACTAAATCTTTTGACGCAATCTATTTTCGAAATATATTAAAAATCATATTCTTAATGTATTTGCTATTTCACCTAATTTTGAAATTATATGATATTATAAACCAAAGATAATATTTTTATAAGAATAATAGTTTTCATTCTTAAAAATTATTTTACAAAAATATTATTTATTCAAGTAAATATATTTGAAATCTATTTTAAATCTTGGAAATCATTTGAAATTAATATGAACTCATATTCTTAATGTAGTTTTACTGTTGAAATATTTACTATTTCATTCACTATTATATTTTTTATATCATATATTGAAAACAACTTTTTAAAAATTACAATATTTTTATGCTGGTTGAACGTAATTTTGAGGTTAATATTTGCTGTTTTATTTCACCATTATCTTTTCATTCACTTTTTACCATATTTTTATATTTATCTATTTTTTTTTTTTATCAAATTTTTTTAAAAAATAAACTTTAAGAAATGCAATATTTTTCTAAGAATAATAGCTGTTATTTTTACAAAAATTTATAAAAGAATATTATTTATTATATTATTACTTCGAGCTCAAATCTCCGAAGTAATTCTGTCATTGCATATTTGGACGTAATTCTTTCAAATAAAAGTATCAGCCCAAGAATATTTAAAATATCGATAACTACAAGTACATTCAAAATAACTTTTTATTAACGTTTGAAATAAATTGGAACTCATATACTTAATGTAGTTTTACTATTTCATTCATTATTTTTTTGTATCATGTATTTTTAAAACACTTTTTAAACATTGCAATACTTTTCTTAGAATAACTAGTTGTTAAGTTGATTGTTCTTTCACAAAATTTATAAAAGACTATTACATAATCGTTAATAGATAAGTTTAAACATTCGAAACTAAATCTTCGACATAATTCTTTAACTTGCATATTACCTAATAAAAGTATCAAGCCGAAGAATGTTTGAAATATCGATAACTGCAAATGTATTTGAAATCACTTTTATCAATCGTTTGAAGAGATCTTCACTATTAAACTATATTCCTAATGAAGTTTTTTGCTATTTCATTCATCATTATCTTTTTTTCTTTATATCATATTTTTAAACACATTTTAAAATTATAATATTTTTAAGAATAATACTTGTTATTCTTGAAAATTTATAAAAGCATTATTTATTCGAAAAATAAATATTAATAGAATATTATTTATTATATTATTATTTTTTTTCAAACCCAAATCTTTTTTAAATCACTTTTATCATTCTTTTGAAATAAATTTGAAATTTTAAACTATGTATTCTTAATGTAAATTTTTTCTGTTAATATTTGTCTATATCAATTTCAATTATCTTTCTTTGTATCATATTTTTAAAAACAACTTTTTTTTTTAAGAATTACTTGAATATTTTTTCAATGAATAATAATTGTTATTCTTACAAAAAATTGTAAAAAAAAATATTATTGATTATATTTGTTATTCGAACTAAATCTTAGACGTAATTTTTCTTTAAAAAAACTTGCATATTACCTAATAAAAGTAGGAAACCCATGAATGTTTGAAATATCAGTAACTATAAGTGTATTTATTGTTTAATTTTATCAATAGTTTGAAATAATATGAATTTATTGTAATTTTGTTGATACTGTTTGCTATTTCAATCACTATCTTTTCCTATATATCACATTTTTTATATTATCTTTTTCTTCATATCACATTTTTAAAAACAATTCTTAAGAATTACAATATTTTTCTAAGAATAATAGTTATTATACTAACAAAAATTTAGAAAAGAATATTATTTATTCAAAAATAAATATTAAAAGAATATTATTTATTATGTTATTATTCGATCCCAAATCTTGGACTAATTTTTTTTCACTTGCTTATTACTAATAAAAGCATCAAACTCAAGAATGTTTGAAATATAGATAACTATACATGTATATTTGGTATCACTTTATCAATCGTTTGAAACAAATTTGAATTGATATTCTTAATGCAGTTTTGGTGTTAATATTTGCAATTTCATTCACTTTAATCTTTTTTCTTTATATCATATTTTTTTAAAAACCTTTTTCTAAATATTTTTCTAAAAATAATAGTTCTTATTCTTACAAAAATTTATAAAAGAATAATATTTATTAAAAAAATAAAAAGGCATTATATATTACATTATTATTGGAACCTAAATTTTCAATGTAATTTTTTAATTTTCATATTACCTAATAAAAGTATCAAACTCAAGAATGTTTGAAATATTATATTTCTTTTTCATGATGAGTGTTTACGTATAGGCATGAAATACACTTTTGTTTTATCAATTCGTGCCAAATTTTAATAAAATATATTCACACATATATTTTAATTTTTAAGTTTGACAATGTCTCATTATCTGATTTAACAATAGAATCAAAAGTTTTTTTTATAAAACAATATTTTAAAATTTTGGTTTTGAACGTGGTTTTTCTATTTCATTTAAGTCAGAATTCCAACTTTGAAGATAAACATACACAAAATTTTAGTTTAACTGAAATCAAGGGACTAATAAAAGCAGTGTGCAAAAAGGAAATAAAAGTAATGAAATTGGAATTCTTAAGCAATCAACCTTCTATAACTTTTCATTTCATAAAATACGAGTATTACACTGTGATTTTGAAGACTACTTTCCTTACAAAATTTTAAAATTTTCTATTTTCAAAAAATTTTCATTTCTACCCTCAAGTAAAAATTTCAGTTAAAAGATTTTTGATAATAAATCAGAACAATAAATAATTATGTTGACACTTTCCCTCATACAAAACACATTGAAAGAAAAATAATTTAAATTTAATTGATTGCCTAAATAAGATATCGGTCAATACTCCTCCAAAATTATCCATTTCTAAAAATTCCCTCTGTTAAATAAAACAAATTAAAAATTTCAGAGGATAAAATATTTATTATAAAATAGTTAAAAGAAAATAAAGGAATTACAAAAAAAAAAAAAAAAATTATTTCCATATCACTGACTAATCTAAGAAATTTATCTGATGGCATAATACCTTCATTATATTACCCAAATTTCTTTCGTAGCAAGTCAATATACTTTATTCCCTTTAAATTAAAAACTGAGTAACTCAAGTTAGCGTTAATCATGATAGCGTAAATCGAAATAGGGATTATTAGTGTAATAGCAATGCGATGTAAGAAATTATGTGCTGGACATTGTTCTTACTATTGTAATTGAATCTTTCGCTTTCTATGATTATTACGACAATAACATGTGTATACTATTTATCCACACATCTATTTTAGTTATTACGTCCGCTTACGTATAAATAGAACAGCGCTCTATGCAGATTATTAATCGTAATTAGAAATAGACATAGACTACATAGACATAGGTAATTGGTAATCGGCATAGAAGTGCTGATGGTTAAGAGGTGTCGATGACTTTGATAAAAAAAGACATATTTTTGTCGGATAATCTCAGAATATTACTGCAAATAAAATTTCTAAAATTTATATGTGAAAAATAATTATAGAATATTTCTTTAATCTTTGTTCCTAATTTTTTTTCTATTACAGATGTTTTCATACTTATTGCAGCTTAACCTTTAATTTCAGCCCCGATGCAATAATGACTAAAGCATTAGCAGATCAAATTGTTTTTCAGTTGTTCTGGCTTTTACCTATAAAACGTTTCAACACTAACAAATTAGCAACAAAGAAGTTTTAGAGAAATTTATTTCTGCTATGTAATTAACAATTTGCATTTATTGCAATCAAAAATGATCAAATATACATTTACTGTAATCAGCATACATTTATTTTGGCCAAGTGTGCATTTATTGTGACCAAGCATAAATTTATTATGATCAAACATACATTTATTATAATTAGTGGTCAACATATTTTGATTATATTTGATTCTGTAGTTAAGAAATTAATTTATTGCAATCAAAAGTGATCAAATATACATTAATTGTGATCAAGCATAAATTTATTCTGATCCGATTATTTATTTTGATTAAAGGTCAACTTATATATGATCAACAAATTTGGTTCTGTAGTTAACAAATTACATTTATTGCTATCAAAAGTGATCAAATATACATCTTCTGTGATCGTTATCAAATATACATTTATTGTGATCACGCATACATTTATTGCCTCAATTATACATTTATTGTAATCAAACCTACATTTATTGGGATTACATTTATTGTGATCATACATTTATTGCGATCAAGATTAGAGGTCAACTTTTAAATTTCATTTATTGTGATCACATATTTTTAGGATCTGTATTTCATAAACATATTTTGGTTCTGTATTTAACAAATTACATTTATTGCAATTAAAAATGATCAAAAGTTCATTCACTATGATCAATCTTATGTTTACTGTGATCAATCATATATTTACAGTGATCAGTCATATATTTATTGTGAATAGACTGGTCAGTCATATATTTACTGTGATCACTTTTTATTGATAGAGGCTAATATATTTGATGATTAAAGATCAGCATATATTAATCAGAAAAGTGTCCACAAATTGTTAAAACAGTATTCATTGTTACAGTTTCATTTATTAAAAATAATTTATATAACACAGCACAAAGATACAAAAAGTCAGGAAAAGTTTATTATTTTTAGATGGTATTTAATAAATAATTAATTTAAAGTTTTTTTCAATCTTTTTTATTGTTTATATATCAGTAAATGGTAAAACGATTTGCTAAGTATTCTAACCTTTAAATTTCAAAAAAATTTCATTTGTTTCGTCTATCCAATGCAATTATTTCAAACAAGCAATAAAATGGCCCACTGATGTTAGGAAAAGCCTTTGTGGAGAAGCTTTTAATACTGGGTTTGTTCCGTAGAGGTAATCGGCGATTCCTAATACAAATTACTTTTGTACTTTACCTTTTCAGGGCTCTGTGTGCATTAATGTTATTGCCATGAAAAGAAATAGACTCGTTCGTTAGAATATTTACAGGATGTCTAACATTCGGTATCAGATCACCAGACAGAAGTTTATTCCAACAAAACAAGCAATTGAGAGGAAATTACCCAGAAAATTATCCATTATTATTCTCCTTTTATTCTTTGGTCATTCTACAGAAGTGGCCCATGCATGATTTCTACTGATTGTTTGAATTAGATTTTACTGATTATGTGAATTGAATTCTGCTGATTATTGAATTGAATTTTGTTATTATTTGAACTAAATTATACTGATTATTTGAATTGAATTCTACTGATTATTTGAATTGAATTTACTGATTATTTGAATTCAATTCTTATTATTATTTGAATTGAATTCTGATTATTATTTGAACTGAATTCTGCTGAATATTTGAATGGAATTCTACTGATTATTTGAATTGAGTTTCTACTGGTTATTTGAATTGAATTCTACTGATTATTTGAATTGAGTTCTACTAATTATTTGAATTTAATTCTACTTATTAATTATTGAATTCCGCTGCTCATTGAATTGAATACTACTGATTATTCTAATTAAATTCTGATTATTTGAATTGAATTCTGCTTATTATTTGAATTGAATACTACTGATTATTCTAATTGAATTCTGTTTATTATTTGAATTGAATTCTGCTTATTGTTTGAATTCAAATCTGGGCTTATTATTCGAATTGAATTCTTGCTGATTATTTGAACTGAATTCTGCTAAATATTCTAATTGAATTCTGCTTTTATTATTTGAATTGCATTCTACTGTTTATTTGAATTGAATTCTACTGTTTATTTTTGAATTGAGTTCTACTAATTATTTGAATTTAATTCTACTTATTAATTATTGAATTCCGCTGCTCATTGAATTGAATACTACTGATTATTCTAATTAAATTGTTTGAATTGAATTCTGCTTATTATTTGAATTGAATACTACTGATTATTCTAATTGAATTCTTGTTTATTATTTGAATTGAATTCTGCTTATTGTTTGAATTGAATTCTGCTTATTATTCGAATTAAATTCTGCTGATTATTTGAACTGAATTCTGCTAAATATTCTAATTGAATTCTGCTTTTATTATTTGAATTGCATTTACCGTTTATTTGAATTGACTTCTACTGTTTATTTGAATTGAGTTCTACTAATTATTTAAATTTAATTCTACTCATTAATTATTGAATTCCGTTCACAAATTGAATACTACTGATTATTCTAATTGAATTCTGCTTATTATTTGAATTGAATTCTGCTTATTGGTTTGAATTCAATTTCTGCTTATTATTCGAATTGAATTCTGCTGATTATTTGAACTGAATTTCTGCTAAATATTCTAATTGAGTTCTGCTTATTACACGCATGTCCATAAATTCAAGGATAATTCAGAATCCCTCAGAAATTGAACTCTAAATTAAAAATTTCACCTGTAGAATTTTCACACACATCTTGAAGAAGAATAGTATGCAAATTACAGGAAACCACCAGATGGCGTGGGATAGTACGTCACAATGACGAGAGTGTAAGAGAGGGGTATATAAGGAATGGTGGCAAAGAAGTGAGAAATTGTTCACAAGCGCTTGTAGTTCTCAGTGCAATAACCGCATAGTTATGGCACAAAGGAAGCATTTGGGTGATGATTTTTTACGTGGTAGAATTATCGACGATTGGAATGTGGACGTACCCAGCTGAAAATATCCGAGGAACTTGGAATCGCCCAGAGTGTCATCTCTAGGCTTGGCAATGATTCCAGGATGATGGTAATGTGAATAGATGTTACAGCACAGGTCGCCCCCCGAGTTACAATGCCGATTGAGTACCGGTCATTTAGCAAGTTACTGCCAAAAACAGACGGAAGCACAGCATCAGACCTGTCTCGTCAGCTACCGGTACGACAGTTTCAAAGCAGACCGTGCACCGACGCTTAGGCATATTGGTCTATATGCTCGTAGGCCTGTCAGATGTGTTCCACTTACCGCAACTCACTGTCGCCTGCGATTAACCTGGAGTAGAGAGTATGCATTGTGGACACCGCAACAGTGGTCTGATGTGATGTTTCCGACGAGTCAGGTTTAGTTTGCAGTCTGATTCTCACCGGACTTTCATATGGAGAGCGCCAGGTACCCGTTACCACCAAGAGAACACCATTGAACGACACCGTTACGGTGGTTACAGGATGGCTCGTTTGGGAGAATTATTCTTGGTTCTAGAACTGACCTGCATGTTCAGAGTGTAACGTTGACAGGCCACATCTATCGGGATGTCATTCTGCTGGAACAACATATACGTTTGTTTCGGGGCGCCATGGGTGCTGAATTTCTGTTTATGGATGACAACGCCTGTCCTCACCATTCATGCAAACATTATAGACGAATGCCTTCAATTGGAGGATATCCCCCCGTATGGATTGGCCAGCATACTCACCGGACTTGAATCAATGGAGAATGTGGGATATGCTTGGCGACGAATTGTAGCCGTCAACCCCCTCCCACCTGTCAACCGGAACTTCGAAGGCATTGCTTGATGAGTGGTGTAATATTCCCCCAAGATCAGATTGATAATTTGACACTCAGCATGCCTAGGCGTTGTAAGTCCTGTATTGCATCGTCCGGGAGACATACCCCATATTAACCATCATACTAACCATGTTATACTGTTTTTTGTAAATAGGTTCTTTTTGAAATTTGCTCCAGGGAGTAAAAATCACAATTTTTATTAATTATGTCAAAACATATAGCATCTTTTTTTGCTCTTTACCTTTTTGTTTAATAAATAGACTTTACAAATAAGTCAAATTTGTTTTGCTTCTGTCTCTTTCTTTGCCTGAACTTCATTATCCCTTAATTTATGGACATGAGTGTTTAATTGCATTCTACTGTTTATTTGAATTGAATTCCTACTGTTTATTTGAATTGAATTTACTGTTTATTTGAATTGAATTCCTGCTGAATATGTGAATGGAATTCTACTGATTATCATACTTGAATTATGTTGATTATTGAATTGGATTCTACTCATTATTTGAATTGAATTTTGCTGCTTATTGAATTAACGCAAAATAATATAAAATTTTCTCCATTTGCAAAATAAATTAATAATAATTAAAACAAGCATGTAATCTACTGATTCTGTAACTTTAATAAAGAAGCACAAATATTGCAACATTCATTTTTGTTTTTATTTATATGTTATAGAGATTTATTTCCCCATACCAAGTTTGTTTTACTATCTTTTCCAACTACGTATTCAATGCAAAGTTTATTTTTTATCTTTGTTGAATATTTTTAGGACATTTGAAATAATGAATAAACACCACTCTCATTTTAAAATATTTAAAGAGATTGTATGTTTGTGAAAAAC